>PVLC010026458.1:0-22691 GCA_004027655.1 Graphiurus murinus | reverse complement strand
TCATTTGCTTTTGCCCATGGCCTATTCATTTCCTTTGGCAGAATTCTGCAAAATGTATGTTACCCACTACTGAGATTGTTCAGCCCCTGATGTGTTTGTATTGATTTGTTTATGGTGGTAGCTTGTCCTAAAATGTGTGTAGAAAACAGGTATTTTATGATAAAATTGCTGTGTAGTGCATGCTTTGTGTGGAATTCAGAGGAAAACCCAGATTCATTGATTAACAATGCCAAAAAATGCAAGTAACTAGCCATTGTTCAAATGACAGTGGTGCTATTTCTCTTTTGTGGCCTTTTAGACTTTTGTTGCCCTAAAATTCCATTTTATTGGGAACCCATTTTCCAACTGGTCTTTCCTGACAGGGTTTTTTTCTACTTTCAAAGTTTCTAAATAAAATTCTGTATTTCAAAAAATAAATAAATAAAATAAAATTCCTCTTCTCAAATTTCAATTAAATTTGCATGTCTTGGAAGCATCTTTTAAGATGATCTGCTTAATATTCTCAAGTTATCTGATGGAATATTTTATATATGATAATTTGATAAAATGATAAATTAAGGGACAAAATGTTAGAATTAATTTTAGCCACAGTGATTCATGGATAGGATAGCTCCAAATCAGTAGTGGTTCAGAGACTGTATTGAACAAATATAAGAAGCAAGTTTTTACAGGATGAACACAGAAGGAAAGGAAAGGACATTTTATATTTACATGGTGTCAGTTAAATAGCTTTCTTATTTGGGTTACTCTGCTGGAATGTCTCCAGTCATATGACTATAAGTTAGTTGGCTGATTCTGATTACTTTAGTTCAAGTTCTTTAATATAGACACTTATGAGAAATAGCTTGAGTTTCATCTTACTCACTTTTGCTAATGATGCTAGAGTCCTTGTGCTCTCCCTCCAACCACTTCTCAATGCTATGTCTTGACCACTGCAGACTCAGCCTCACATGGACTAAAACTAATTCTCAAAAAAACTATGAGCAAATAAATCCTCCTCTAAATTGTGAGATCAGTTGTTTTGAATTATGTCAGTGAAAATTTTGGCCAAGATGTTAACGTTCTATCAAATTCTGTACATTTTGTAAATTAAGTAGAATTTACCTACTCCTATATTTTTTTCATTCCCATCTCAACTCTGAACCTCCCTGCATCTATTTACTACCTACATTTTAATTTCTACCTCTCTTTCCTCAATTTTGTCTATTATTTCTCTTCTTTTTCTATTTTACTTACTTTTTATTTCATCTCCCACTTCAATTTAATATATACCCACTGACTTATGTAACCTGTTCTACAGTACTTCCCACTCACATTTCCCATTCAATAATAAAAAGATGTAATTAGTAATTATTTTCATAGTTTATGTTAAATATGACTTGCTCTTAAATTACCATTATTATTTGCAGTTACCATATCCTTTTAAATATGTATAAGGAGTGATAATTAACTATTTGATTATGCTGGTCAAATTCTCTGAAGATAAATAAAATCTCCAACTCAGAAATTATAAGGAGGTAAATACTTGCCACAGGACTCCTACATAAGAGAGGAAGAGGAGGGAAATACATCTCAGTATATATACAAATCTAAGACCCACCTCTGAAATTATGAAAAAGTTTTGTAAGATACCTTCAAAAATTCACAACTCACAGCAACTGAATCTGTTGATATAAAATGCAGGAAATTCCATAGAATGCAATTGGAAATCAGATTATTAAAGTGTTCAAATGACTAAAGGAAGTGCTAAAGAAAGAATTACAGGATTTTTAAGAATATTTCAATAAAATGATTGAGACTGTCAAAAGTCATCAAGTAGAAATCTTGGAAATTAAAAAAAATCAAATAATTTAGTAGAAAATATCACCAATGGACTAACATATGAAAAAACAGATTCTCAGTCATCAAAGACAGTTTATATAATCTTGATTACTTAGCAATAAAGAAAAGATACTATGAAACTATGAAACAGAATAAATCTGAGAAAGCATTGAGAACAATATTTTGTTAATACAGACAGAAGTATTAGTTAACATAGAAAGAAGAACAAGTTTGTAATTGACATTGAGGAAGGTCTCAAGATATAAACCAAAATAATGTCAGAGAATTATCCAAACCTTGAAAATCAGAAGTACTTCAATATATAGGAGGCATTTAGAATCCCAAACATTCTTTTGGGTAGATACCCAGAAGTGGTATTGCTGGATCATATGGTAGGTTCATTCCCACTCATCTAAGGATCCTCCATACTGTTTTCCTAAGTGGTTGCACTAGTTTGCAATCATACCAACAATGTATTAGGGTTCCCATTTCTCCACACCCTTGCCAGCAGTTGTTGTTGTTCGTGTTTTTTATGATTGCCATTCTGATTGGAGTTAGGTGAAATCTCAAGGTAGTTTTGATTTGCATCTCTCTGATTGCTAATGATGTTGAACATCTCCTCATACATTTATTAGCCATTTGTATTTCTTCTTTTGTGAAGTGTTTAGATCCTTTGTCCATTTCTTGATTGAGTTATTTGTTTTCTTGGCTGTGATTTTCTTGAGTTCTTTGTATATCCTAGATATTAGACCTTTATCTGAAGAGTAACTGGCAAAAACCAAACTATCAGGCCAAGGCATGTGTATATATGTTTATAGCTGCACAATTCACAATAGCCAAACTTTGGAAGCAGCCAAGATGTCCATCGACAGATGAATGGATTACAAAACTATGGGCCATGAACACAATGGAATTTTACTCAGCCATAAAGGAGAACAAAATCATGTTATTTGCAGGAAAATGGATGCAACTGTAAAACATTATGTTAAGTGAGATTAGCCAGTCACAAAGAGTAAAGCATATGTTCTTCCTAATATGTGGAGGCTAGGGAGAAGATGGGGTATAAGAGGGTGTCCAGATGAAAAAGGAGAGACCCTCGATAAGCAAAGAAATTGATTTAATTGAAGGGGATGGTCCAGAGGCAGGGGGGACACCCTAATGCACACTAAGTACTTACAAGATTATATGAGGGTCACTCACTAAACTGAACTTGAGAAGGAGGGAGGGCAAGGGAGCGGGGTGGGAATTTAGGGAATGAGTCAAATGAGAAATGTGCGCACATATGTCATTATCAATTTGAACCTAACAAAGATGTATGCTTACAATGCACGAATTATTACAATAAAAAAGAACCCCAAACAGAGAACATCAAAAAAGAATCTATGCATAGCACACTATAAATTAAACCACTTAACAGAGAAGTGAATAGAATCGTAAAGCCGTCAAAAGAAAAAATACAGGTCACATTACCTTGTGTATTTTCTGACATAATGGAATTAAAATAGAAATCAACATCAGGAAGAACCATAAGAATTATATAAATGCATGGATATTGATCAATATATTTTTGAATGAGAACTCAATCATAGAAAAATAAAGGGAGAAACTTTAAAAATATTAGAATCAAATGAAATACCAACACCTCTGAGACACTATAAATTCATTGTGTGTGTGTGTGTGTGTGTGTGTGTGTGTGTGTGCGTGCGTGTGTGTGTGTGTGTGTGTGGCACTAGGGAATGAACCCAGGGACATTCTACCTGTGAACTACAACCCTAGTCCTATTTTATTTTTTATTTTGAAACAGAGTCTCAATAAGTTGTGGAGGGTCTTAGTAAGTTGCAGTGGCTGACTATGAACGTGTGATACTACTCTCTCAGACTCCCAAGTACTAGGAATACAAACATGAACTGCCATGCCCAGTTCTAAGAGAGGAATGTTTGTAGCATTGAGTGCAACATAAAACAAACAAGAAACCCAGATAGATCCCAAAAGACCACTCTAGTAATTTATCTCAAGGCTCCATAAAAACAAGAAAAAAAAAAAAAAAAACAAGTTTTAAAGCTAGCAGAAGAGAGGAAATAAATTAATATCAGAGCCAAAATTAATGAAATAGAACAGAAAACTACAAAGAATCAATGCAACAGTTTCTGTTCTTTGAAAACATAAACTTTATTGAGAAACACTTAGTCAATCTAACCAAAAGAAAGAGAGAAAACTCAAATTAGAAATGAAAAAAAAAAAAAAAAAAAAAACACCGCAGACTTCTTGGAAACTCAGAGAATCATTAAGGACTATTTTGAAAACATATTTCAATAAATTAGAAAATCTGGAAGAAATGGACAGATTTTTGCACATATGCATTTTATTTCTTCATAAATTGAACTAAGAGGATACAGAAAACCTAAATTGACCAATGGCAACAAAGAGATTGAAGCAGTAATAAAAAAGCCTTTCAACAAAGAAATGCCTAGCTTCCAGTGAATTCCCAGCTGAATTATACCAGAAATGGTGGAATGCTCCTAAATTAATTCTACAAAACCAATATCACCATAGCAAAATCTAACAAAGACACATCAAGGGAAGAAAACTACATATAAATATTCCTGATGAACACTGATGAAAATATACTTAATAAAATATTAGCAATTCACCATCAAAATAACATCAAAAAGATAATTCACCATGAACAAGTTGGTTTCATTCCAGAGATACAAGTTTGGTATCTCTACAATAAAAATATGTATCACTTGACAAAGACTTTGAGGAAGACCTTCAAAGATGAAAAGATGTTACATATTTTTGGATAGGTAGCATAAATTCTGTCAATCTTACTACCAAAAGTAAGTTATAGATTCAATGCAATCCCTATCAAATTACCAATGACATTTTTTACATAAGTAGAGAAAACAGTCCTAAAATTCATATGGAAGAACAAAAGACCTAGAATAATCAAAGGAATTCTAAGCAATAAGACCAATGCTGAAGCCAGGTGTGGTGGCGTGCGCTTGTAATCCCAGCATTTGGGAGGCTGAAACCGGAGGATCCGGGTTCACGGCCAGCCTCAGCTACTTAGTGAGGCACTCCGCAACTGAGTGAGACCCTGTTTCAAAGTAAAGAATAAAAAATAGGGCTGGAGTGTAGCTCGGAGGTAGAATGCCCCTGAGTTCAATCCCCAGTACCGCAAAAAAAAAAAAAAAAAAAAAAAGAACAATGCTGAAAAGATCACAGTACTCAATTTCAAATTATACTACAGAGATATAGCAAGAAAACCAGCATGGCATTGTCATAGACTAATAAACCAATGAAATGGAATAAAAGATATACTCCTTTAAAGCCAGCTGAACCTTGAAATATGTGCCCTAAAATACACTAGGTAAAAAAATAGCCTTTTAATAAATGGTGTTTGGAAAACTGGATATACATATGTAGAAGAATGAAATTAGACCCCTGTTATTACCCTCCATATAAATCACCTCAAGATGCATAAATTCAACTCAGGATGGTTGAAAGGTCTAGAAACTGGACCAGAAACTTTGAAATTACTAGAATACAGCATAGGAACAACTTTGCAATAAAAAGGCACCAGTAGTCTCAATAAGACTCCTAAATCTCAGGAAAGGAAACAATCAGGAGTCTAAAAATAGAGCCTACAGAATGGGAGCAATTGTTCTCTAGGTACTCCTCTGATAGAAGACTAATATCTAGAATATATTAAGAACTCAAAACACACCAGGTGTGGTAGTACACACATATAATCCCAAAACTTGGTAGGCTAACACAGAAAGATCACAGTTGGAGGTCAATGAATGGTAATTTAGGGAGACTCTGTTTCAAAATAAAAAATGAAAGAGATGAAATATATGGTAGAATGCCACTGGTTTCCATCCCTAGTACTGCAAGAAAAGGCCTCAAAAAAACTTAATACTAAACGAACAAATAATCAAAATGGGAAATTGAACTGAATATACACCTCTCAAAATAAGAAGTACAATGAACAACAAATATGTGTAAAAATTTTTAATACCATTAGCAACCAGGGAAGTGCAGATCAAAACTACACTGAGAATCTATCTAACTCAAGTTAGAATGGCAAACATCAAGAATGTAAACAATAATACATGCTGGGGAGTATGTGGGAAAATAGAATATTTTATACTCTGTTGATGGGATTGTAAATTGGTGCAACTACTTTGGAGATCAGTATAGAGTTTCCTCAGAAGACTAGGAACAGAACTACCCTATGACCTCTCCCTGGTATGTTTCCAAAACAATTAATGTCAAAATACTATAATGATATATGCACATCCATATTTATTGCAGTACAATTCATAATAGTCTAATAATTATATAAAACCAGCCAGGATGTCTGGCTGTAGATGAATGGATAAATAAAATGTAGTATTATACACACAGTGGAATTTTGCTTAGCTCTAAAGAAGAGCAACATTATATCATGTACAAGAAAATAGACAGATAGAGAATATTATGATAAGTGAGATCAGCCAGCCTCAGAAATTCAAAGATTGTATGTTTTCTCTCATATGTGGAAACTAAGGAGAAAACTATAAACAAGGGACTCCAGTCAAATGAAGAGCAAGACCTATAAAATAATGGAAGGGTTTTGGGAGAAGGAAATGGGGAGGTAAAATAGAACTGGAGAAGGAAACCATTCAAATAAAGTTATGCTTATAAAGGAAGGTATCATTACCAATGTCACTAACATGTACGAGGAGGGATAAGGTGGCAGAGGGATGGAGGGAAACATGCCACGTAAAATGGACATGTATTTTCATATCAATTTTAACTTCACTATGATATATAATTGCAATGTGCCAATAAAAGTATAAAACACTAAACATAGCAAAACTCCTTATAAAAATGATACTGACCAACAGAAATTCTGATCTTTATAACTAAGAATTATTATGTAGCAACCAAAATTGTTAACACTGATTTTGAATTTTAAAAATTCATAATGTCTATTACCCTTTCTTTTCCTTTCTCTATCACACACAGACACACATTCAGGTATTCACTTACATTTTCATCATATATAATATCAATAACATTGTATTTACCCTTGATTGTTCACAAGGAGAACCATCAGCTACATAGGTATCATCGGGTCTTGAAGTATTTCTTAAGGATGCAGACAGACATACGTGGCCACCGAGGAAAGTATACTGCAAATCATAATCTCTCATAGGTGCTAATTCTGATTTCATCCATATGCAAACTAGTTTACCACAAATGATATCCCTGACAATCAATATAAGGCAGAAAAGTTATTTGGAAGCAGTACTATAACTTGGAAAATAGTAATTAAAAAATAATTCAAACTGTTACTCAGATAATAATACCAAAGCTATTCAGACCATAAACCAACTTTTGAAGTGAAATATATATACTATCTTTGCATATCAGGCTTATCACTCACTGGTTTGCATAACACTCTTCATACACAGCACAAACACATGGAAAATGTATGTTTCTAAATACATACGAAAAGCCACACCGTTGCTGACAGTTTCCAAATTTATCATACTGAACATTTATTTCTTGTGAACACAGATAAGGAGCATTCCTAGCAACTGAAAACAAATTAGAAATTTTAATCACTCATTTCAAATAACATTGAAAGCTTTTAACAGTTGAAAGTCAATATTGTGGCATGTAAACAACAATAAAATTTCTTGGTGTCACTCATTCTCAATAACTATAACTAAACAATACTACCCAAATTGGAAAATTAGTATTGTAGTATGCATATTAGTGAGAAAATACTCACTTGATCTTTGAAATGGTATTTTAGTACTCTACTTCTATTTAACAATTACCTTAAATTTTCTCATCTTATATTTTGTTCTGTAGTTACTAGGTCTATTTCAACTTTTGACATAGACCTTTGACAAAGTTGCTGTGATTTTCAACTTTGTTTTTAGATGTCAGTGTAAAAAGTTTTCTACTATGGCTGCAGAATAGCATACAAAATTTAACATATCTGAAGTTTAATAGTGAAGGCCAGAAAACAGATAAACTATTACATTTTCCATAATGTCTTGCACACTGTAAATCCTGATCTTTGCAAACTCCATGAAGACAATAGGCAGTGAAATTATTGCATGGTTCTAAATTAGCCGCTTTCATATCAGGTGCACAATTCGAAGATATCCCATTACAAAATTCTGGAAAATCACAAGCATCAATACTTTTTCTACATAAATGCCCTCTTTTGTAAAGCTGTGAGAAAAGAAAAATAAACATATATATTTGTCAGAGTAGGTCAAACTTTACACTACCAAAGATTGATACAGATGTTAGGGAAGAGAAGATATATTCTTTTGAAATATTGTACACTACAGAAAAAAGTAACAAGAAGCAATAATCTATCTATACCATATATGTAGAAATCTTGAAAATTTTTAGGAAAAAAAATCAAGGATATCCAAAATGTACATAGAATAAAAATCCTTTGCTGTTTAAAACAAAGATTCCCCTGAGCATAAAGCTACACTGATCTTCTACTTGAACTTCTGAAATAGTTGCTCCTCTTTGCTTGAAAATTCATCATCAAGATTCGAGTGAAAAATATAAAATTAGTAGAATGTGGTACCAAATAATTTTTGATTACCTATAAGAACACTGAAGTATTGGTTAGAAACATGTTCATCAGCATTAAGTGTTAACCACCAGCTGGTTCAACTATTGTCTTTAATATCATTGCACATGGGGTTTTGTTTATGCTAAACATTTATGAGAAAAAATGGATAAAATTTCTAAATTTTATGAAGTTTCAGTGTAAATGCACCTATCTGAGTAAGACAAAGATGAAAATAGGAAGCCTATCATGACAAACACAAAAGAGAACAGAGTGAGACATTTAGTGACAGCAAAAGTCAAGTTCTGTCTTAACACACAGAAAAATTAATGTGAACTGGTACGACACATTTAGTTGTTTCCATTTAAGCTCTCCATAGTCACTTGTACTGTGAATTTTCAACCAAATAAAGCAAAAAAATTTGCCCTTTAAAAATTGATACTCGTGGATGTAAGCAGATGACAATGGACTACTCAGAAAATCCCACTTATTTGAAGATGGAAGCTCTGGTTAATGGAAAAACAAAACGGCCTAAATAGTAGAAACACTACATCAGCCTCTACATTTATGCACCTTAAAAATATCCATTGGCTTTACTCACTAGTCCATGAGGTGCAAAATAACACCTTGCCAAATCTTTGCTTTGATATTTGGAATACTACTTATTTCTGACTCTGTTTAATCATGAAGAGCTACATTCATGCATGACAAAGGAATTCTTAATATGGAAATAGTATTATAAGGAAGAATTGAATAGGTCTTCAGTATGGATTGAAACCACTTGGTGAAAGGTGGAACCAAAAAGGTTGAACAAGATATGAGAACATCCTCTGATCTTGAAATCAACTGCATGTGAGTTGAGTTTCAGTTGCTTGCTTAAGATCAGAAGTCAGATAGTTGCTTACCATCAAAATGAACTTAAATATTTATGAGCCGAGCATGGTGGCACACGCTTGTGATCCCAGCATTTGGGAGGCTGAGACCAGAGGATCCGGGTTCGCAGCCAGCCTCAGCTACTTAGTGAGGCAATCCACAACTTAGTGAGACCCGGTTTCAAAAATAAAAGAATAAAAAATAGGTCTGGGGGTATAGCTCGAAGGTAGAATGCCCCTGAGTTCAATCCCCAGTATTGAAAAAAAAAAAAAGAAAGAAATATTTATAATCCATTTTTCTAAAAACATGCTATAAGGAATAATTATGTATGCAGCTGAAATATTTACATGCCATTAAGAACTGAACCAAAAAATTCACCAAAGAGAATATAAATTAAAATATTTCAAGGATGTGTTTTAAAAAAAAAAGCTATAAGCTGGGCGTGTTGGCGCACGCTTGTAATCCCAGCATTCGGGAGGCTGAGACCAGAGGATCCGGGTTCGCGGCCAGCCTCAGCTACCTAGTGAGGCACTCCGCAACTTAGTGAGACCCGGTTTCAAAATAAAGAATTAAAAAATAGGGCTGGGGGTGTAGCTCGGAGTAGAATGCCCCTGAGTTCAATCCCCAGTACTGAAAAAAAAAAAAAAAAAAAGCTATAAGAGAATGTATAAGGATACACAAAAATATGGGATATACTGGAACCTTACCAGACAAGTGTCTTTATTACAGCATGGCCCACTGCCACACTCTACAGAAGCAGAAAGAAAATTACAAGTTTTAGGATTGCAGCATTTTTTATGAGTACAAACCTGAAAGAAAATAAAATTAAAATAAGCAAAGAAATTTTCAATAAAATATATAATCCATTTATTTTCAAAATATAGTGGTGCTATATAACAAGTTCTGGCTAATCTAGAATAGCTTCTAGATAACATAGTCATGCACCCTATTGGTGATCGACAACATGAAAGATATGGTTCCATAAAGCTGTGATATTGTAATTATCATGAATTCACAGCAACACATTACTGACATGTCTGTGTCATGTGATGCTGGTATAAAAAAATCCTATCTGCTAATCATATCAAGTACATCACACAGGTATAGGACACAATACTTCATAAAGGTAATAAATGTTACTCATTTATGTATATACCATACTATAATTGTTTATAATCATTTTCGAATGTTTTCATTCTACTTGCAAAAAAAAAAAAAGTGAACTACAAAGCAACCTCAGGCAGGACATTCTGTAGTTGTTCCAGAAAAAGACATCATTAACACAGGAGAATATAGCTCTCTGCAAGATATTTCCCTCTAAGATCTGCCAGTGGGACAAGATGAAGAGGCAGAAAACAGTGATATTGATGATTCTGATCCAGTGTAGGCCTATGCTAGTGGGTGCATTTATGTATTAGATTTTGATCAGGAAATAATGAAAAATTAGTTAAAATGGAAAAATGCTTCTAGAAAAAGGATAGAAAGTACTTTGTATGACTACATAATGTTTTCATATTGTTATCAAAGTGTCATTACAGAAGTTATAGTTAAGAAAAAATTGAATGTTTATAAATTAAAAACATTATAGTAAGGTAAAATTTATTTTTGGACAAAATTATTTTTAAATAAATCTAGTAGTATATTCGAAATGTAATGTTTACAAGTTCTGCAGTACTGTAGAGTCATGTACTAGGTCTTCCCAGTAATTCACCACCTTACCCCCAACTCACCCAGAACAACTTGCAGTCTTGCATGATCCATTTTTTGTAAGTGCCTTAGCCAACTGTACCACATTTTATCTTTTATACATTTTCACTGTATCTTTTCCATGTTTAGAAATATTTAGTTACACAAATCCTTATCATTGCATTTAAATTGTGTTCAATAGTCAATACAGTAACATGCTATACAGAATTGTATCCTATGAAATATAGGGGATACCATATAGCCAACGTATGTGGTAGACTAAACCATTTAGGTTCACACAAAAATAAAACTTTCTACTCACACAGAAATTATCCTCATTGTAAAGTGACATGTAACTGCATAAAAATATGTTATGTAATTTAGTTGACTTTTGACTTCTACATTTATTTTCACTTAAACTTAACAAAGATTCTGTGTAGGAAAAAATGGTAATAAAATTACTCATAATTCCATGGCATTGTTTACAATTTATGTGATATGTATTACTATGTTTTGTAATTGTTTACAACATCTTCATTTTGTTTGGTTGGCAAATTTTGATAATTTGATATTGTGGAATGGTAAGTTTTTATTGTGTTTGGAAAGCATCATCTTTGCTTTCTGGTTTCATTCCTTGTGAGCTTAATAAAAGTTTACATTATATTTGACAGCATAGTGTATGTGTAACCTATTTGTGTTATATATCTGTGTTTATTTTTATTTTGAACATTTAGAGTAGTATGATATCAGAGAAACTGTAGTGATAGATCTTTTTCCCAAAAGAGGAACTTGAATATGTCAGCTGTTCTTGCAGAATAAAACTAATTCCTGACTTTTTCAGGAATACTGGATTATCATGTAATATGATCAACAAAATTATTATATATTTAATTATACTACCCATATATTATTAAGACATATACAATTTTATTATCATAAAACACATATTGTTTACTTGAACCAGATGACATTCATTTTTCTTATTTCCATTTTCATGTTTCAATATTAAGAACAGTGCAAGCTAGGTATGATGGTGCATGCTTATAATCCCAGTATTAGGGAGGCTGAGACAGGAAGACTGCATTCCAATTGGAGTTAGGAAGGGGCCAGCCTCAGCAACTTGGTGAGGTCCTATGCAACTTAATGAGCCTTGTTTTAAAATAAAATTAAAATAGGATTAGGGGCGTAGCTTCGAGGTAGAATAACCCTGGATTCAATCCTGAGTGCCAAACACACACACACACACACACACACACACACACACACACCAAAAATTAAAAAAAAAAACATAATTGAACATAATTGTGTTCTTCTTTATGGGTCTGTAGAATGTCATTGTGTATATAGCACATAATTTTGTAATTTATTTATCTCTGGAGAAGCATCTAGGCTGTTTCCCTAATTTGGGTATTTTGAATTATGCTGCTAGAAACATAGGTGTGCATGTATTAGTACAATATTCTTATTTAAATTTCTCTGGAAAGATATACAGGAGTGGCATACCTGGATCATATTTTGGCTCTACCCTCAGTCTTCTGAGGAACATTCACGTTGATCTTCATAGTGGCTATACTAATTTGCAATCCCACCAACAGTGTAGAAGTGTTTGGATTTGAATCCCCCTCCACTGCCATTCCAATTGGAGTTAGGAGGAATTTCAGCGTACTTTTGATTTGCATTTCCCTGATTGCCAATAACGGTGAACATTTTTTCATATATTTATTGTCCATCTGAACTTCTTTTTAGAGAAGTGTCTATTTACCTCAATTGTCTATTTTTTCTTTGTTACATACTTTTATTGGTGCATTATAATCTCACATCATGATGTAGTTCAGAGTTCTAGTGTTAAATGCACACTGCACTTGGTGAGCTTCCTCTTGGCCCCTACCCATGTCCTCATCTTCCTCGTACATGATATTGAGATTTGCATTGATATTCTCACATAGGTACATAACACCAATAGAAGTGTTTTCTTCATTAATTCTTCTCCCTCCCACTACTGCCCTGTCCTAGACCACCTCCCTCACCACACTGGGATTTCTCCTTTATTATCTAAAGTCCCTCTTATATCCTGATTATTACTTAACTTCTGCATATGAGGGAAAACATATGACCCTTCACTTTCTGTGACTGGCTAATCTCACTTAACATAATTTTATCCAGGTCCATCTATTTTCTTGCAAATAACATAATTTAGTAGAATTCCATTGTGTGTATATTCTGTAATTTGTAAACCACTATCTATTGATGGACAACTAAGTTGGTTCCATAACTTGGCTATTATGAACTGTGCTGCTATAAACATGGATATGCATGTATCACTATAATACTCTAACTTCAGTCCTATTGGAAAAAACAACCAAAAGTGGTATAGCTGTATCATATGGTGGATCCATTCCCAGTTTTCTGAGAAATCGCCACACTAAACTCTATAGTAGCTGCACTAATTTGCAATACCAAAATTGTAGAATTGTTATATCCCCATATCCTTGCCATCATTTATTGTTGTTTGACTTCTTGATAGTTACAATTCTAACTGGTGTTAGATGGAATCACAGTGTAGTTTTGATTTGCATCTCCTTGATTGTCAATGATGTTGAGTATATTTTATATATATTTATTGGCCCTTTGCATTTATCCTTTTGTGAAATGTCTATTTAGTTTAATTACCCATTTCTTGATTTGCATTATTTGTTTTTTTTTTTAGTGTGGAAAATGTTTATCAGTAAGAAATGATGTTTTGGCTTAAAGTCTGTTTTTGTTGGATATGAGAGTTGCTACCCCTGCTTGTTGTCAGTCTCTTTTGCATGGAATATACTTTTTTATACTTATTGGAAGAAAGTATGTAGGTCATCAGTAAGAAAGGACCTTGTCATACTTTAGGACCCTGGTCTCCTCAAGGATGGTCTGAAAACTCACAAACCCTATGAGCTTGGTCATTGTCATACAATTCCACACAGCCATGTAAGCTCCCTCTGGAACAGTTTGTAAACTCATGATCTCCATGAGATCAGTGCTAGCCATTTGTGTGCCTGCCAGAAGGGTCCTGAAGAATTCAGTTGAGGTGAATTCAGTATTCACTGGGTTGTTCAACAACCAGGGATGTCTGGAAATTCATGGTCTTGAGGTATTCAAGTATGGGTAGTATTGGCCTTTTCGTGTTGATTCTTTTCAATGATGGGCTTGATCGGATTTAGCTGCTTCTTTGCTGAAGTGCATCTCTGAGAGCTCCCAGATCCCCAAAGCCACCACCTCCAATGGGGGATCAGTACCTAATAAGACACAAGTAACTCCTTTCAGAGATTTTATCTTTGTGAAGCTTCTTATTCAACTATGTTTTGACTGTCTTTTGATGAGTTCTGATTGCTTTTCTTCTCTTACTAGAAGTAGCCTTCCTGCTAGTTCAATTCTGAGTCTTGAAACCACTGGAACATGCTGCTTTCTTCTATTCTGCTATCTTTAATCCACATGGCTGGTGTTTTCTTTTTAAATAATATGTTATTACTTACTTGTCAGATATAGTAATGCCTTCCAATATTATTATTTTAGAATAGAGATTTAGCAGGCAATTCAGTTTCAAAGAATTTTTTCTGAAGTAGATTAAAATATTCATGCCATTTATTCCCTGAGATTTGTGTTAAGATAGAAAAATGCTAAGTATAAGAGTCAAACATTAAGGTTTTCATTTTTACATCCTCATTCTTTTGTTCCTTGATTATTTAGCCTGTTGTGACTTTTTTATGTGTGTTTGGTACTTAGGATTAAACTCAGTAGCATTCTACTTCTGAGCTACAACCCCAACCCTATATTTTAGTCTTTATTTTGAAAGTGTTTAACTAAGTTGTGGAGGGTCTCACTAATTAGCTGAGGCTGGCTGCAAACCTTCAATCCTCCTGTCTCAGCCTCCTATGTACTGGGATTACAAGCATGGACCACCACACCTGGCTTTCCTGTGATTGTTTGATCTTGAAATATACAGAATACTTACTGTACAGGTTCATCTTGTAATATATATCACTAATATTTCAAGACCATCATTAGGTCCTTTCTATAGGATTTTTTAAGATCAAGATTCAGAATTAAATTTTGCAGTAGAAAAAACCTGTTGTGAAGGTTTTGCACTTAAACTAAAATAGAAATTAAATAAGAAAACCAAGAGAAAGGTAAGTAAACACTTTGTATACAAATGTGTAAGTTTTGCCTCTTATTTTTAGTAGTCTCTAATCATGCAATGATTAAATAATGGATCCTTAGGCAAACATTACTAGTGATTCTCTGTTGATTGCTAACATACAAGGCATCTCATGGGAGAACTATACATCGAGCCCTTCCAGAATATATTTTTACTGTGAAAGAGTTATTGATCAACTACATACATAGGCAACTGAATGCCTCAAAAAGGGTAAAATAAGAAGCCAATGTAAACTATGCATTCCCAAAATAGCACTTTCATTCTATTCCCAAAAGAAACTGAAAAATTTGAAAACTATTAAATAAATAAAAATTTGCCAACAGTAGTGGTTTTCTAAATTGAACATCTTTGTGCAGAATACTCCTTATCTAGGCAATAATTCAAATAAGTTATGATTAGCACAGCACAGTCTATTGCAAAAGCTAGAGTTTCATAACAAAGTTTTAAAAATTTATTTGCCAAAGTTTCAGACATCATGATTTCATTGGACTGTTGGCTGAAGAGGAAGGAGTGTTCATAGCCAACCTCTCCTACTGCACTTAAATACATCTGGAACAGTAGAAACTTAGCTCCAAAAAAAAAAAAAAAAAAAAAAAACCACATGCAAATAAATAAAAGACATGGGTGCATGGGTGTCTTTATTTGGATAAAACAAGTAGATTTCTACTTTGGCTCATTTTTAAAATAGTTGATTTTGAAAGGGACACATTTTGAATGCTCCTGTTAGGGAATAAACACCCTGTCTCTTAGTTTTATCCTCTTGTTACCATAATATTCTTCCTTCTGCAAAACATCCTATTAAGAATCAATATGTTCACATGCTAGAACTCATTACATGTCAAATGGACTATCAAGGGTTAGAATACTGAAAGAAAAGAGAACAAAATAAACATTCAGCTGATCTAATATTTGAAGTTGCTAATTCCAACCTGAAACCAAATACATGCATTATGATGGCAACTGAGAGTTGTGTCAATGCCTATTTGGTCAGTCCTTCAAAATTGAGATGCTAACCAAAGGAGGTGATTGTTATATTAAATTTGCCCTAAGCTGCCTCCTTACTTTATACTCTGAATCCCCATACATAAAAGTACAACCTATCTATTTTCCTCTAAAGCAAACTGCAAACTAATTTATAGTCTATTCTCATAAAAAAAATCAGCCAATCACAGAAGCTGAATTTCTGCTTCTTTCATTTATGCTATATTTACCAAGAGTATAAGCTCTTCAAATGCTTTAAATTCAAGAGGAATTAGTTATTTTATACCCTCTCTCTCTTTCATGTTTAATAAATGGTAAGCATTTAGAAAAATGTCCTTTCTTATTTCACATCTATAGCTACAAAACTATACACATAAAAAAATCCTTTGATAATCTATGAAAGTTTTTCACTTACATCTGGCAGGCCACAATCACATTGTTCTGGTGTTTCCAAAATTCCATTTCCACAAGTTGACTTTTGTTTTTGAACAACTTTTAAAACTTTTTTATTCTGAAGACATTCAAATTCAGGCTTCGAAACTGTCTCTTTAAATCCATCTATGCTGCAATTGCTAAAATGCTTTATGCCACCAGAATTTCTAAAATTAAATTATATTCCTCAGATAAATGAAATAAAATCAGTATCAAAATCAATTCAATGAATTTCTATGAATTCTGTCCTACTTCACTTAAAGAAGAGTAGATTATCTTTATTTTTGTGTGCTGGGGAGAGTACTGGGAATTGAACCCAGAAGTGTTCTATCTTTAAGCTATATTCCCAGCCCTATTTTATTTTGAACCAGGATCTCACTAAGGTGCTGAGGGTCTCACTAAATTGCTAAGACTAGACACAAATCTGTGATCCTCCTGCTTCAGCTTTCCAAGCACTGGGATTATAAGCATGTGCCCCCATGCCCAGTTTATCTTTATTTTTTAATGCACTACATAAACAAAAGCAGTTTTATTCACTTCTATTGAAATGAGTTATACCCTATATATAGAGGAAATTAAAGTGGCAAAACACTAAACAATGCCTAGGAAATAAACTCTAAGTATATTCCATTATTCTAACATCATTATTATAAGAAACTCAAATGATCATCAAGAAAATGGAATATGCCAAGAAATTTAAGGAATCGATAATAATTTGTTGTGTGGTGAAAGCCCTATTATAACAAAAGTAATCAAATATAAGATGTACAGGTCTCCAGCTCCTGGACTCTAAGTGTCCCCACTGCTTCAGCTGTCCAAGTACTTGGGAGTACAAGTTCATGCCATGGAGCTCAATAACTTACTCTCTCTCTCTCTCTCTCTCTCTCTCTCTCTCTCTCTCTCTATATATATATATATATATATATATATATATATACATATATATATATATGTATATATATATGTATATCTGCTTAAGTGTGCTGTTTTATAAATTTTTTATTTAATTTTGCAACAATCTCAAAGAAACCAAAATAAATTTTGCTTCCTGAAACAGTTATGCATATGATGTCAGCACTGTGTCCGCATAATTCTAAGTACTTTAAAATATAGTTTTTACATAGAAATTATATATATTTAATCACACCAGACTTTTCAAAACCAGGAAAAATGATATATTACTAACATCTCATTACAGTATGAATATTATATTACAGTAGGATACAAGTTAGAATCAAGCAAGCATAGCACCATGTTCCTTAGTGTACTTTACCATGTTTCTTAGATTTCTATGACCTCAAAAATCTTCATAATTAAAGGTCAATTATTTTTTAGCATCTCTCTCAGTTTTGGTTTATGAACTATGTCTTTGTATTTAGGCTAAATGTATGCACCTTGGCAAGATTACCACAGGAATGTGGGTGTGTTTCTTTCACTGTAACTAAATATTGGCACATAATTTTAATTTGTGATATTACTGATGAAATTTACATCAGCTGAATTTTATTACGAATTAAAGTTATATTGAGCAAACTGTGTTTACTAATCTGAATTGTAATTTTTCATTATCAATTTGGAAATATTTGAAGAATATTACTTTGTTTTTATTAAATATATCATTTCTAATTATGGTTATTTATTTATTTTCATATATTTGTGTCAATATGGAATCATGATTCCCTATTTAATTTAATGGATTATAATTCATCATGGCCATTATTAATTCTGGCACTCAAATTATTTAAGGCTTAGTTGGTGGAGGCCCCTTCCAATTAGCTTTGTGTTCCCTGGGATGAACTTCCATAATTCTTTGAGCATCTCCTTATTTTCAGACACAAAATGTTCCATGCTTGTTTTCATTTTCTTTGCCTTGGTCCTACTATCAGACATTTCTTTCTTGTCCTCTTATTCCTTTTGTTAGGAAAGAGCAATTAAAAACAATGATTGGAGTGATACATGTGCTGGTTTAATGATTGCTACATTGTTTGGGGCAGAGAAAGATGCAATACCAATATATGAAAAATGTGAATGGCTCCTTTGTCCTCAATTGCAATTTGCAAAACCCTACCAATTTGTTTTCTGTGTTGCTATGAATATAGAGATATTTAGTATCAGCAGGGCCAACAATATTTTGGTATGTGAATTAGTCACAATTTCCAAAATGCCAGCTCTGTACGATTTTTAGATTTTCCACATTATTCCATTTTCCCCCACACAGATACTTTAGTTTTACATTGTTGGTATTTTGGGTGCATTTTATGTGTGGAATTAATAGTACATGCTTTTGTTTTTGTGTTGTTCTTGTTTTCTCTATACTTGATGAAAGTACTGGTGACTAAAATATCAATTTTATGCTTTTAGCATTTAGACTCCACTAACTTCTTTATTCTTAAAACACACCACTGCCTCAGGTTGTTGCTTTTCCCTCAATTAGCCTATGAATATAAGGAGGACCAAAACTTTTATCTGAAGTACTTCTTTTCAGTCTAAATCTTCTTTCAAAAAATATGTTCATGATTTTGACATTTTCTATATGCTGGTGACTTATACAGTTCATGCCACTTTTTCTTTGTCATCCAGATCTATATCATTAACTGTGTACTTGACATTTCTACTGAATGAATTAGAATAACTCATATTCAACAGATGTGAAAAGTGCTAATTTTTTCTCCATATTCTCCTTCCCTAAAGCACTGTACTTTTTTCAATGTTCATTAATAAAATGTGTTATCAAAAAATCTAAATAATTTTAATATATCTCCATCATATCAGTCTTTATAAATTTATATAAATATGTAAATTTATATATGTATATAAATATATGTATATACATATGAGAATAATTATACTCCAAATACTACTGTAATATTGTTCCCTGTGATATATTATGCATTCCTTTTACAGGAAAGCTTTTATTACCTATACTGCATAAATTGAACACATTTTCTTACATTTATTATAAAATTCCTTCCTCCACTTTATGATAGTATGATCAATATCATTGCTACATTTTCTGTACTCTCTCCTGGAATTCTTTCCCTGACTTGTGATTCTTTTGGACTCACTGTATTTCATTTTGTTTTCTCTATACCTAATACATCCTTCTGTATAATCTCAACCTTATTTTACTTCTTATTTACTCTCTCAATTCCACTGCCAAATCTTATTCCATATATATTCAGGTTTCCAGCTTCTTGCTATTCAAGTGTCATTGAGTTAGCCCCTGGAAAGTACATTAATTAAAATGAGACTCTAGTAAAATCCACTAAGGTCTCATCAACATCCACTTCATCTCTACATAAGAGCATTTAGTTTGGAACCAATAAGCACCTTTTCTATAACATTCTGAACTCATTTTCTCTAAAGTGTCATAAATAAATGTGCCTATTTAACACAAATATTACTTAAATTATGTTGTGAGAAATTAAACACAGATTAATACTACAACTATTTCTAAAAAGTAGATACAATTTTTATTTAAAAATCACCTTACATTGCTTCAGGGTCCATTATGCATGATCTTTCTGGGCAGTAGCAGTTGTATGTGTCATAAGTTAATCCCAGATTAATTCCAATCAGCTGGACCATAGCAACAGAAAATGCTGCTAAGGTTATTTCCTTTGAGTTCTAAATGGAAAAAATAACAGAATCAGTTGCTTAAATTACTTCTTCACCTCTTGATCTTGTCAAGCTTTTTGGGCAATACTACCTAAATGCAAACACAAATTTAAGAAACAGTTATATCAATGATATTCTCTAAGAACTATGGAAAACAAAAAATTAGGTAAATTTTGTTAAGCTCTCAGAGTAATTTTTTTTTTTACAAATGGCATTGACATATAATAAAGTAACACTAATTCCATAATATCTTTCATAAACTGCAAATATCCATAAATATTTTGATACTTAGAAGCATATCAGTAATCCTCATTTCTCAAGAGAACACCTGGAAAAACTATATATTCTGAAGGATTGAATTGATAATCACTTTTGTCTTCAGAAACAGTTTAAGAAAATACGCAAATTATTTTTTCCTTCTTTTCTCTTTTTGTAGGGGGATTGAATCCAGGAGTATTCTACCTCTGAGCTACACCTCCAGCCCAATTTTTAATTTTCATTTTGAAACAGGGAGGGTCTCCCTAAGTTGCAGAAGCTAGTCTTGACCATTCAAACCTCCTATTTCAGCCTCCCAAGTACTGGGTTTACAAGACTGTACCACCAGGTCAGGGTCAAAACATTTTTTTTTTCTTAAAAGTAGAATAATAGGACTTCCGGGAAGATGGCGACGGAGTGAGACAGGTCTCAAGAGGCGCTGTGAGCTCGATTCAAATCAGTCGTGGAACCAGCTTTTTGAAAGAAGAAAAAAGCAACAAAAGGGCGAAAAACGCTGCGAAAACTGGAATACAACTGAGCAGAACCCGGAAGGCCGACCAGGGAAAGCAAAGAAGCCCGTCTCCGTGGCCCCTCTTGAACTCCCCATCCAAGCCAGTCGGCATTTCGAGGCACCTTCGACAGAGACCAGAACGCGTGGTACAACCAGCTTAAGCCCGAGCGGGACCATCCCAGCTCACCTCTCCCCGCAGAGCCGGAGCAGAGATAACTGCACTCCAGAGCTTGAATCAAAACTGCCGCAGGAGCAGCTTCTCGAAGGAAGGAAGGAGAAGCAAATCAGCTTAAAAGTGAGTAAAGAAATGGGCAGTTGGCCTGAATCTAAGGAGCAGACCAGGGAGAACGGGGGGGGGGGGGGGGGGGAGCCGGCACGTGCGCAGCAGTAGCAGCCGCCATCTTGTCAGCCGCCCACAGCAGCAGAAATCTGCCCAAAAGATCTGCAGAGGCCAAACCAGGTCTGTTCTTACAAACTTGCAGGGATTTTTATTTTGCTTCTTGCTGACGTTTCTTGTTTTCTGGGGGTTTTTTGCTTTGTTTTGTTCCGTTTTTACTATGTTTTCACTTTGCATTGCTTCAATTTATGTATGTTTGTTCGGAGGATTGGTTGCTTTTTAGCTTTTGCTAGATCCTAGAAGTCAACACCTGAAACCCACCAAAGACACCAATAGAGCAGCCAGAAGAAATACCAGAGTAATTGCAACTCAGTACAAGATACCATTCACAGAGAGAAAATAAAAATAAGAAACCTACAAATTCAGGGAAAGTGTGCAAGAGCAGCAAAGTTATAAATTTAAGAACAGGGAAACCATGAGAAGGAGAAACACCAAAGAAACAATTAGTCAACATGACCCCACAATAACAGAACTCAATGACACTGATTGGCAGAGCTTACCAGAAGGACAATTCAGATCTTTAATAATAGAAGCGATACAAAACTTCCAGAAAGAATGCAGAGAGAGCTGGAAAGAAATAAAGGAAAAAATGAACAAAGAATATGACACCCTGAGCAGGAATCATAGCGAAGCCTTGAGGGAAGTGAAAGATGTGAAAGATGCAATAATAGAAGTGAAGGCATAATACAAACTATCAACAATAGATTAGACCATATGGAAAACAGAATATCACTCCTAGAAGATGATCATTCCAAAAATGAATCCATTAATCATAATCTAGAAAAAAAAATTTGATAGTATGAATCTGACATCAATGAGATCTGGGCCAATTTTAAAAGAGCTAATCTAAGAATAATAGGCATAGAAGAGGGATTAGAAGTTGAAATTAATGGAATAAACAACCTGTTCAAAGAAGTAATATCAGAGAACTTTCCAAACATAGAAAGAGAAACTGGCACACAGGTGCAGAAAACATATAGAACCCCCTTCAGACAAGACCAAAGAAAAGGTTCACCACACCACATAATAATCAAGATGACTAATGTAGAAGCTAAGGAAAGAATCCTAAAGGCAACAAAAGTTAAAGGCCAAGTAACATTTAGAGGCAAACCAATTAGAATCACTCCGGACCTCCCAAACCAAGTCATGAAAGCCAGGAGGGGCTGGAGTAACATATTCCAAACTTTGAAAGAAAATAACTTGCAGCCAAGATTCTCCTACCCAGCAAAACTCTCTCTCAAA
Organism: Graphiurus murinus; assembly: GCA_004027655.1. Lineage (NCBI taxonomy): Eukaryota > Metazoa > Chordata > Mammalia > Rodentia > Gliridae > Graphiurus > Graphiurus murinus. The sequence continues at coordinate 85 of PVLC010026458.1, read as the reverse complement.
ATTGACGGGGATATAAAAACCTTCCATGACAAACAAAAACTGAAAGCATTCATGTCTTCCAAACCAGGACTAGAGAAAATACTCA
>PVLC010026457.1:0-22699 GCA_004027655.1 Graphiurus murinus | reverse complement strand
ATTACAAGCGTGTGCCACCACGCCCGGCTTTGTGTTCAGTATTTTAAATACAAGATTTTAAAAAGCACTATGCAACTCTCCCAAGAAGAAAAAAATAAAGCAATGGTAAATCTGAAAAGAAATTTGTTATAATGATTATTTTTAAGATATTTAGAATATGAACTATATCTTTAACAATTGAAATTACTTTTTTTTTTTTTGTGGTACTGGAGTTTGAACTCAGAGGTATTCTACCTCCGAGCTATATCCCCAGCCCTATTTTTATTTTTAATTTTGAAACAAGGTCTCACTAAGTTGTGGAGGGATTACAAGCGTGCACCACCAAGCTCAGCTTCAAATTATTGAAACAGGTGTCTATAAAAATTCTAAGTGTTTTCTTCCTTTTAAATTATAGGAAGATAACTGGGCATGGTGGCCCACGCATATAATTACAGTATTTGGGAAACTGAGACAGGAAGATTGCAAGTTTGAGGCCAGCCTTACCAACTAAGGGAGACCCTCAGCAATTTAGCAACACCTTATTTCAAAATAAAAAGGACTGGGGGTATAGCTGAGAGGTAGAATGCCCTTGGGTTTAATCCCCAGTAGCAATAATAATAATAATAATAATAATAATAATAATAATAATACTTTTTTTTTGCAGTACTGGGGATTGAACTCAGGGGCATTCTACCTCTGAACTATACCCCTAGCCCTATTTTTTATTCTTTATTTTGAAACAGGGCCTCCCTAAATTGCAGAAGGCCTCACTAATTCGCTGAAGCTGGCCTCGAACCTAGATCCTCCAGTCTCAGCCTCCCAATTGCTGGGATTACAAGCATGGGCCACCACGCCCAGCTAATAATACTTATTATTATTATAGGAAAGTATCATACCTCAGTAAGTTACTAAAATATTCAGCATAGAAAATAAATATTTGAATCATCTTTATTTCATTTTTACTTGTTATTAAACACAAATTAAGTATTTGTAGATAGCAGTTTCTACTTCAAACATTCATTATTTAAGTAAATATTTGAATCATTCAAAGATACTTACTTCCTGTCTTAGCCCATTTATGAAGTATTGCAAAATACCACAGGCTGGTTATTTATAAATAATAGAAATTCATTTCTCATGGCTCTAGAGTCTGGGTTTTCTAAGATCTGGGTGTTGGTAAGTTTGGTGTCTGGTATGGGCTCCTTTCTGTTTCCAAGATGATGTCTTGTCACTGCTTCCTCGGGAGGGAAGGAATGTGTCTCTCCTCACATGGCAGAACAGAAGAGAGTAAGCCTTTTATAAGGGCCTTGACCACATCCATGAGGGCTCTGCTCTCATGACTTAATCACCTCTTAAATGTCCCAGCTCTTAGTACTATCATATTGGCCATTAAGTATCAACACACAAATTTTGGGTGACATTCAGACCATAGCACTTCCCTGTAGTAGACTTGCAATTTATAAAAAAATTATAAAGAGTAAATTCTGGTTACTTGTCAATTCTACTTAAGAGAATCTTTTTATACTAATGGATGAAAAGAATAATTTACCAATCTCAAAAAGTGTTCTAATCTAGGTTTTCTTAAAGAAAACTGTGCAAGTAGAATCAAATTCCTAGTTGTTAGCTGGGTGTGGTGGCATATGCCTGTAATCCCAATACTTGGGAGGCTGAGACATGAGGATCACAGATTCAAGGACAGCCTCAGCAACATAGTGAGATTCTCAGCAACCTAACAAGACTCTGTTTCAAAACAAAATATAAAATTGGGCTGGGAGAGTAGCTCAGAGACAGAATGCTCCTGGGTTCAATCCCTAGTTATCCCCCACCCCACAATACCTAGTTGTTATGTAGATTTGGTAGTTAAATTAAATATGTGATCTAACCATGTCTAATGTTAGAGCAAATTTTACCAACAAACATTTTTTACTAAAGAATATGTTACAAAACTTAATTTTTTTTTTTTTTTTGCAGTACAGGGGATTGAACTCAGGGGCATTCTACCTCCGAGCTATACCCCCAGCCCTATTTTTATTCTTTATTTTGAAACCGAGTCTCACTAAGTTGCGGAGTGCCTCACTAGGTAGCTGAGGCTGGCCGCGAACCCGGATCCTCCGGTCTCAGCCTCTCGAATGCTGGGATTACAAGCGTGTGCCACCACGCCCAGTTTACAAAACTTAATTTTGATATGCTAAATAGAACAATAGTTGGCCCCCAATAAGAATAACGTAATAAAATTTATTTCTAGTCAGTGACAATGAAACTTATTTTGAGCCGGGCGTGGTGGCACACGCTTGTAATCCCAGTACTTGGGAGGCTGAAACAGGAGGATCCGGGTTCGCGGCCAGCCTCAGCTACTTAGTGAGGCCATCTGCAACTTAGGGAGACCCTGTTTCAAAATAAAGAATAAAAAATAGGGCTGGGGGGTAGCTTGGAGAAAAAAAATTTTTTTTGAAGTATTTTATAAACAAAACCTAAGTAGCCGGGCGTGGTGGCTCACACTTGTAATCCCAGCATTCGGGAGGCTCACACTGGGGGATCCCGGTTGGCGGCCAGCCTCAGCTACCTAGTGAGGCACCCCGCAACTTAGGGAGACCCTGTTTCAAAATAAAGAATAAAAAATAGGGTTTGGAGCCGGGCGTGGTGGCGCACACTTGTAATCCCAGCATTCGGGAGGCTGAGACCGGAGGATCCGGGTTCACGGCCAGCCTCAGCTACCTAGTGAGGCACTCTGCAACTTGGTGAGACTCGGTTTCAAAATAAAGAATAAAAAATAGGGCTGGGGGTATAGCTTGGAGGTAGAATGCCCCTGAGTTCAATCCCCAGTACCGCAAAAAATAAATAAATAAATAAATAAACAAAACCTAAATGTAACTGAGTTATCAGCCACCAAACTAAAAAACATTATAATATAAAAAATATATATATATAAAACATATATATATATATTTTCCAGTGAAAACTTCAAAAGAGTATCCTTATAGGTACAAATAAACATGTCCATTTTTATTCTTTCTTTTTTCATCAATTTTTCTAAGTAATAATTAAGACTACTCTTACATTATTTCTTGATTTTTAGAAAGTAAATATGGTCTCATTCTTTTATGTATTTATTTTTTGATACAGGGTATTTATGTAGCTCAGGCTGGTCTTAAATTCCTGCGTTTGGCAGGCATAGTGGTACATGCCTGTAATCCCAGTTGGGAGACTGAGACATAGCAGGTTCACAGTAAGGCTCAGCAACCTTGTGAGGCCCTCCATAACTTAGTGAGATCCAGATTCCAAACAAAAAATAAAATAGGGGTGGGGTGTAGCTCAGAGGCAGAATGCCTCTGGGTTCACTTCCTAGTACCCCCCCTCCCAACACATACACAATTCCTGGGCTGAAGTGGTACTCCTGTCTCAGTCTCCTCAGTAGCTGAGATTTCAAGTACATACCTCATTGTCTGTCTCCATCTCATTCTAAACAATTGAGGAGCTATATAATTTGTTTTGTTTTTACAAGTGAAGGTAATTTGCTAACTTATCTATGAACTGCTGGCATGCTAAGTCAAAGTGTTAATAAAATTTTAGAGCCAGGCATGGTGGCACAGCCTTGGGAGGCTGAGACTGAAGGCGGCTAGCCTCAGCTACTTAGTGAGACCCTGTTTCAAAATAAAGAATAAAAAATAGGGCTGGGGGTATAGCTCGGGGGTAGAATGCTCCTGAGTTCAAGCCCCAATACCGCAAAAAAAAAAAAAAAAAAAAAGAATAAAAAATAGGACTGGGGGTGTAGCTCAGAGGTAGAATGCCCCTGGGTTCAATCCCCAGTAACACACACACAAGTTAAGTATATTGGATGATTCTGGAAGAGAGTCAATGTTCCTTATAATTAAATAGGAAGGTGACAGAAATGTAGAACAGTATTAATTACTAAGAGAGATTCAAAAGGGGATAAACAATATTTAGATTTCTGAACAGTTTAGTGATTATAGTTCTCAATAATTTAGAACAGAAAATCTAGAAATAAATCCATTGTAAATTAAAAAATTCAAGATATGACAGAAGTGCTCCTTCTTATCACAGAGAAAAGAATGGATTATTTATGAATGCTATTGGTACACCTGGGTACCTATTTAGAAGAAAATAAAACTGGATCGTATTATTTTATTCTATATACAAAAATAATATTTTTAAACAGAAGAGATTAACTAAAACTAATTGAAGTAATCTGGAAAATCTAGGATACTACATCATACAATCCAGGAATAGGTAAGATTTTTTTAAGCTAAACTGGAAACCCAGAAGTTATAAATCGTAGATACTTTTTATCATACAAACCTATATATATAGCAAATGACAGTTAATGTGAATAAATAGTAAATGTGAGTAAAGGTAAGGAAACATTGTGAAAATAGCAATATTAATATCTGCTATAAATTGAAAAGATAAACAACCAATTATAAATAGCCTTTCAGAGAAGAGGAACTACTGAGTAAAAAAGATGAAGATAAATGTTTTTGGTTTTTTGTAGTGTTATTGATAGAACCCAGGGCCTCATGCATGCTAGGCAAACGCTCTACCAGTGAGCTATTCCTCATAAGCCCTGAAGATATGTTTACATTTTATCCTTTTTTATAAAATAAATGGCAAAAAAAATCAATATCTTCCTTCCTTCCTCCCTCCCTCCCTCCCTCCCTCCCTTCCTTCCTTCCTTCCTTCCTTCCTTCCTTCTTTGCAGTACTGGGGATTGAACTCACGGCATTCTACCTCCGATCTACACCCTCAGTTCTATTTTTTATTCTTTATTTTGAAACAGGGTCTCACTAAGTTGCGGAGGGCTTCACTAAGTAGTGGAGGGCTTCACTAAGTAGCTGAGGCTGGCAGCGAACCCGGATCCTCCTGTCTCAGCCTCCCAAGTACTGGGATTACAAGAGTGCGCCGGCTTTATGTGAATGTTTCTGTGGTATATATATATCATACACATATGACTCTTTTATGATTGTGTGACTATGCAGATTAAAATGTGGATGGATATGCAGTAGTTTGTCAATGTAAATTGCAAAGAATGTTCCTAAAGCAGTTGATTGAGCCAAGAGGGCCAAATTAAAAAGGAAAAGGGAGAGGAAAGAAAAAAATATTTATGTACACATGAAAAAAATTAAGATCTAGTCAAACTTGTCAAAAGGAGTATCCAAGGAATTTGTACCAGTGTCCTCTTCTGCTTCCAGTCTCAGAATATGTAGTTTGAAATGCCATGGAGCCCAAGCATGTTTTTCTTTTTGTTTGTTTGAGGTCCTGAGGATTGAACCCAAGACCTCAGGCACATGCTAGGCAAGCACTCTACCACTAGGCTACACCTCCAGCCAACACAGTTTTTGATTATTATCACCATGTAGTTTGTATGTATTTGTGTGTAGTATAGGTTTAAGCATGTACAAGTGTGTGTGTGTGTGTGTGTGTGTGTGTTATAAGAACAGAGGTCAGTTTAATCTGGTTTTTATGATTTACTCCAGAAATAAGCAAATATTCTACAAAGATCTAAATACTAGCCGGGGTGGTGGCACATGCTTGTAATCCCAGTACTTCAGAGGCTTAAACAGGAGAATCCAAGTTCACAGCCAGCCTCAGCTACTTAGTGAGGCCTTCCACAACTTAGTGAGACCCTGTTTCAAAATAAAGAATAAAAAATAGGGCTGAGAGTGTAGCTCGGAGGTAAAATGCCCCTGGGTTCATCCCTAGAACTGAACTGAGTATTTTAGGATGTGTCATACTGTCTCTGTCACAATGATTCAATTCTGCTATAGTAGAGAGAAAGCATCCATAGATGAGGGATGATTAATTTTATGTATCAACTTAAAATAGTAGTAAATCTTTCAGTCCCCAAAGACAAGAGTTAAAAAGATATTAAAAAAAAAAAAATACCATCGTGGAACCTTCTTTGAGAAATCTCTCTCACACTTTAGCTTGTCTAGATCTCAATTATTCAGTCAATACTCATGTAGTCATTGCTATGATGGGTACTAGGAACCAAATTTAGGACCTTAATAATGCTAGTCAAGTCACTGAGTTATACTCCTAAGCCCTATGAAGGTATTTTGTAGTTGTTAACATCTACAATCTGTTGACTGCAAGTAAAGATTACTATAAGGTGGGTAGGCCTCTTCCAATCAGCCTCAAGAGCAAAATCAGGTTTCCTAGAGAAAAATTCTGCAATTATAGGATCACTCCTGTCCAAGTTTTCAAGCATGCCAGCCTGCCCTACAAATTTCAAACTTGCCAGCCCCCACAATTGGGTTAGCCAATTCCTTAAAATAAATCTCTTGATAGGTAATGTATATAATTGGTTATATCTTCCTGGAGAACCCTAATACATAGACAATACATAAATTAATGGGCATGACTGTATTCTAGTACAAATATTTACAATAACAGGTGCTGGGCCAAGTTTAGCCTGAGTGACACAGTTTTCCAACTCCTGTTTTGTTTTTTTTTTATCAATAGTAAAAGATAGCTGCTTTTATCAAGCATTTTAGGCAGTGTGAAAGGGACTTGACATATGAAATGGGAATTATGTCCCATAAATTGGTAGTTTTTTCTGGATGGGCCATATATTCTGAAGAAACTAAGAAACTCACCTAGTAACTGTGAGATCTAGACTTAAGCTAAAGTGTGAGGGAGGTTTCTCAAAGAAGGTTCCAAGATGATATTATTATTTTTTTTAAATATCTTTTTAACTATTGCCTTTGGGGACTAAAAGTTTTTACTGCTAATCCAGAAGTCAACCAAGAGAATGTTTTAGATGTTCACTTATTTTTTTTAAATTTTTATTTATTATTTTATTATATTATTTATTTACATTTTACTTTTATTATTTTTATATATTTTTGGTGGTACTGGGGATTGAACCCAAGGGCACTCTACCTCCGAGTTACACCCCAGCCCTATTTCATTTTTATTTTGAAATGGTCTCACTAGGTTGATGAGAGTTTCACTACTTGCTCAGGCTGTCCTCGAACTTTCGATCCTCCTGTCTCAGCCTCCCAAGTAGTGGGATTACAGGTGTGCACCACCATGCCCAGGTGTTCACTTTTTTGGGGGGGAGGGCAGTACTGGGGATTGAGCTCAGAGGCATTCTATCTCCAAGCTACACCGCCAGCCCTATTTTTTATTCTTTATTTTTGAAACAGGGTCTCACTAAGTTGTGGAGGGCCTCACTAAGTAGCTGAAGCTGGCCACAAACCTGATATTCTCCTGTCTCAGCCTCCCAAGTACTGGGATTACAAGCGTACGCTACCACACCCGGCACTTATTTTTTTGTTTTTGCGGTACTGGGGATTGAACTCAGAGGCATTCTATCTCCGAGCTATACCCCCAGCCCTATTTTTTATTCTTTATTTTGAAACTGAGTCTCACTAAGTTGTGGAGTGCCTTACTAGGTAGCTGAGGCTGGCCTCGAACTCAGATCCTCCAGTCTCAGCCTCCCGAATGCTGGGATTACAAGCGTGCGCCACCACGCCCGGCTCCCGGCACTTATTTTTAATTAATTAATTTTCATAGTACTGGGGATCAAACCCAGTGCCTTGCACATCCTAACCAAGAACTCTATCCCTGAGCTACATCTGCAGTCCTGGGTTCATTTATTAAATGTGACACCCTTTAATAAAACTTTATGAGAAAAATAAAAATTTATAAAACCACTAAATAAGAGGTTTATTATTTTTGGCATGAAAGGAATTCCTTTTATCACAAATGTAAAGCAAAGGACTTTTAGGTGATATATTTTTTAGAAGTAGGGATTCTCAGCCAGGCATGGTGGCAAACTCTTGTAATCCCAGTATTTGGGAGGTGAGACCGGAGGATCCGGGTTCATGGCCAGCCTCAGCTACTTAGTGAGGCCTTCTGCAACTTAGTGAGACCCTGTTTCAAAATAAAGAATAAAAAATAGGACTGAGGGCATAGCCTGGAGGTAGAATGCCCCTGGGTTCAATCCCCAGTACAGGAAAAGAAAAAAAAAAAAAAAGTAGGAATTCTCAATCTACCCCTAGGATCTACTTATAAATTCAAATAGTAGGTTCTCAAGTTAATTCATGACACCAGGTTCTCTATGAATTAATAAGATTTCAATTTAAGAAACTGGCATCCCTTGTTTTTTTACTTAGGGACCTCAATATGAACATTTCTGTCTCAAAACGGGTATGGCCTCCTATTTCTCAAAAATTTAAGAAATATTCGATTATTTAAAATAATATCGTCCGGTGGTACATGCCTATAATCCCAGCTACTTGGAAGTCTGAAGCAGTAGGACAGCAAGTGTGAGGCTAGCCTGGGCAGCTTAGCAAGACTCTGCCTCAAAATAAAATAAAAAGATCCAGGGATGTAGCTCAATGGTACAGTACTTGCCTAGCATGCACAAGGCCCTGGGGTTCAATCTCCAGTACCGAAAAAAAAAAGTCCAACCATGGTGGCACATGCTTGTAATCTCAGTACTTGGGAAGCTGAGAAAGGAGGATAGCAGGTTCAAGGCCAGCCTCAGCAATTATGTGAGATTTTATTTTAAAATAAGAAATAAAAGCTAGGCGTGGTGGCACACACTTGTAATCTCAGTACTTGGGAGGCTGAGACAGGAGTATTGCAGGTTCGCAGTCAGCCTCAGCTACTCAGTGAGGCCCTCTGCAACTTAGTGAGACCCTGTTCCAAAATAAAGAATAAAAAAAAAAAAAAAAAGTAGGGCTGGGGGTATAGCTCGGAGGTAGAATGCCCCTGAGTTCAATCTCCAGTACCGCAAAAAAAAGAAAAGAAAATTGGGCTAGAGGTGTAGGTCAGAGGTAGAATACCCCTGGGTTCGATCCTCAGTACCACAACACACACACACACACACACACACACACACACACACACACACACAATGTGCAAAAAACTAATATAACTACATTTTTTCAAATATAAAGGTTATTTATTTGATGGGATAGAGAAACTTAAGAGGTTAGGATGTAAAATGATAAAAAGAGGGAAAAACAAGAAATTTTGTTTGTTTTTTGTTTTTTTGGTGCTAGAGATTGAACTCAGGACCATTCTCCCTCTGAGCTAGATTCACAGCCCTTTTTATTTTGAAACTGGGTCTTACTAAATTGCTGAAGCTGGTCTCAAACCCAAGATCCTCCTGTCTCAACCTGCCAAGTACTGAGATTACAGGAAAACAGGAACTTTGAAGTTCAATATCTGATAGAAAATTCTAAGCTATCAGGTTGATCAAAAATACTTACAACATAAGAGTAAAGGGCTATATGACCATAGCTAAATTACAGACAAGTTGCCATGTGTGGTGACATACGTTGGTAATCCCAGCACTTAGGAGGCTGAGCCCAGAGGATCCAGGTTCGCAGCCAGCCTCAGCTACTTAGTGAGGCCCTCTGCGACTTAGTGAGAACCTGTTTCAAAATAAAGAATAAAAAATAGGACTGGGGGTGTAGCTCGGAGGTAGATGCCCCTGAGTTCAATCCCCAGTACCGAAAAAAACAAAAAAAATCACAGACAAGTTTATAAAGGAGAGAGGGGAAAATTAATAATAGTTAATAGTCAATAACTTTGAATAGAGACAAATTTAAAAAAAATATATAAAATAATGAGAACTGTATTGGCAAGTGGTGAACAAGATTTTTAAATACAGAAAGCAGTTCTAGAGTAATAAAGGATAAAAAGTTTAGCAAAGAAAGGTCAAATGGGGGAATTCTGTAGGTAAAAGGTGACCATGGAGTCTAGATTGTTTAGAACGGTTCTGATTTCACATACTTGCCTGTCAAATAATTTGTCCTGATTTTTAGTTCAGAGAATATGGTCACTATCATACCTACTTGTATCCATAATTTCTAGCAAAATATCTTTAACATAGTAAAATCTCAGTAATTGTTGATAATGATAATTACCTGGAAATTAAAAGCAGAGCAAATACATTAAACACACACACACACACACACACACACACACACACACACACACCTAAACATTTTTTTTTTTTTTTTGTCATACTGGTAATTGAATTCAGGGGCATTTTACCTCTGAGCTACAACCCTAGCACCCCCCTTATTTTGGTTGTGGGGATTGACCCAGAGGCATTCTATGTCCGGGCTATGCCCCAGCCCTATTTTTATTCTTTATTTTGAAACAGGGTCTCACTAAGTAGCTCAGGCTGACCTCGAACCTGGATCCCCTGGTCTCAGCCTCCCAAGTACTGGGATTACAACCATGCACCACATGCCCGGCTCCCTTTTTTTTGTTTTGTTTTGAAACAGATTCTTGTTAGGTTGCTGAAAATGTCACTAAGTTGCAGAGGCTGTCCTTGAACTTGTGATCCTCCTGTCTCAGCCTCCCAAGTACTGGCATTACGGGCATGTGCCAGTATGCCAGGCTGACAACCATTCTTAAATAAAAACATTTATCAGTGGTCTACCTATGTACTAGCATTAAAAAAAGAAAAAAAAAAGATTAGAATTCAGATTCTGTTTAACATAGAAAACTGGTGTCACACTCACCTCTGATAATATCATCAGCGCTGGGAGGGTAGGAAACCATCATGTGTCAAAATCTCAACCATTCTTGCCAAGTTTAGGGGTTCTGTAGATAAGTTTCCACTACCAGGTCTGACTGCGATAGCTCAGGAAAATGGTGCCGTCATTCCTCTTAGCATAGAATAAATTTGAAAAGATGTGTAAGGAACCTACATAATATTAAGTCCCAAAAACACATTATTAGTGGTGTTTTGGACATGGAATGTAATAGCTAATAATTATAGAATGCTTACCACATTCTAGGAACTGATGCATTATCTCATTTAATCCCTTCAACAACCCTGTGGGATGTAGGTCTATGGGGTGTAGGTATTATTAACCCCAATTTACAGTAAGCCTAGGCTTAGCAATGTTAAAGAATTGCTCAAGAAAAGATAGTAAAAGGTAGGGCTGGGATTTGAACCCAGGTGTTCTAGTTCAAATATATCCACACACACCCTCATACATGTTATAGAGCCACTCAAAGCAGGTGGAAAAAATTATTTTTCTCTGAAGGACAAACTAATTTCCTATCATTTGTGTTCACTCTATCTCCTACCAGACAATCTTCATTTCATTTCATACCTTAAAAGTCAGATTGAAATTTGTGTCAACTTTAAGTAATCAAACTTTAAATCTTTAAAATTTACAGTATTTAAAAATATATCATAGTAAAGGATGGACAGTTGGTCTTAGGATACAGTAAAATGGGGATGATAGTGATTGATACTCCATTTCCTTCAGATGAAATGTCAAATATAAACACCATATTTCACTTATTAAAATCATTTGGATCCAATGGATTATTTTTAATAACAAAATAGGTAGCTCTAAAAAAGTGCCTTCAGTATGCTTCCAAGTTTGAATAAAATCTTTGTTAGATACATTATTCAAAATTCACATATCGCCTAAAACCTCATAAATTGTGGCTTTTTCCTTTAACTTACTCCCTTTTATTAGTCCTCATTTGCATCTTAGTGTACAACAATGACAGTTGTTTTCAAAGTTTTATCTAATATTCACCAACCATTTACGTCACAATTTCCCTCTCTCTAAATAAGTGGGTTTTTACTGCAACACCTGTAGTTATCCTATCAACGGCTAATATTGTGATTTTTAAAAGATGTGATTGTAAAAGTACCCCCATCGCCAAGGCTTAATTACCACAAGGAAACTCCCATGGGGGTGGACACTTCAAACCCCCCAGGGGAAGGCGAAGGCCATGCTATCAAATCAGACAGGGAGGACAGGCGAGGGAAGGTCGGGGAAGGCAGTGCTTGATTCAATTCAATCAATATTCACTGCGCCACTTGCCAAGCACAAAAAAAAAAAAAAAAAGCCGACGGTCTTTCAAGTGGTGCTGGGATCGGGTACCCCAAGGGGCAAGAGTCTGCGGGCGGCGATCGGGGCACCGGGGAGCGCCGGGGCTGGCTCCGATCCCCGGCCGGCCGGGCCTCCAGCGCCGCGCCCGCACGCTCGCCCGCCCGCCGCCATGGGCACGCCGGCCGCCCCGCCGCAGCCGCTTACCAGTGGCGCCTCCCTGCCTCCCGGAGGGCAGCCTTCAACGGCCGCCGCAGTCAGAGCACCACCCCGCGGTGGGGCACGTCGAGCGCGCCTGCCCGCCCGCCCGCAGCTCTCGGGTCCCCGCAGCGCCGCCCCTCTCGCGAGAAGTCGCGCCGGCCGCGAAGTGGGGCGGAGGGACTGGAGGGGAGGGGCATTTAACGGTGGCGGCTGGTGCTGCGCCGGATCCGGGAGAGGGGCGGGCGCCATTGTGCCGGGCTGCGGACGCCTCTGCCTCGGTGGGAGGCCTAGACCTCGCGGGAGGAGGAAGGTGGCGGCGTGGTCGCCCCGGCAGGACGCGCCCTGTTCGGTGCCGGCTCGGGAGCAGGGGTAATACACCGCGAAGCCCGGGCGGCGGCCTCCGGCCGGGTGGGGGAGGGGCGGCGCGGAGCCCGGGCCTGGGGACGCGGCGGCGGCCTCCCCGGCAGGGTGGGGTCGCAGGCCGGCGGCCTCGGCGGCCGGTGCCCCGTGTTGCTGTGGCGGAGTTTGTGACGGGCGGAGGGGACGGATTGCGCGTCTTCCTTATGGGCGCGCGGCGGGTGAGGGGAGGGGACCGGAGCCCCACTTTGGCCCCGGGCGGCCTCGTTTTCGGCCGGGGTCCCCAGGGTCCAGCCCAGCTTTGCGAGTCTGGGGTGTGGTGGTGAGTGAGGTGTTTAGGGAGCGCGGAGGGTGTGGGCGCGAGGGTGAGGGCTGGGCCCACCCTGCCTCGGAGAGACTTTGTCATCCCTTAGATTCCGAGACGATTTGCTAATTGATAGCTGCACTTCCGGAATGTCGTGACGCTTTTTGCGTGGTGGTACATTAGGTATTCAAATTGAAATTAGTGGTGGTAGATATAAAAACAGAACCTGTTGGCGTAAGAAATGAAAATATGGAGTAGTAGAACGCTGCCTCATTTTCTCATTTTGATGAAACTGCGCAGCGAAGATGAATGTGTACACACGCCAAAAGACTACAATTAATACCTTTTCCTTTATATCAAAGAATTAACATCGGGGGAAATCTCTGTGTGGGTAATAAGTTCGTCACAAATGGCGTCTGCCACCATTAAGAGTAAATGTGCCACGAAAAATTCAGTAAGGTTTTTTTTTTTTTTTTTTTTTTGATTTTTGTAGGGCCTTTTAGGCATTATTCTTTTCCGTGGTTTTAATTTTCCGCATTTCTTACTTCCATCTTCCCTATTTCTGTCCAGAATTTAGAGGTAAGGACTGAGCGGTGATTTTTTGATATGAGTCAAGCAGTATACCATTATTAAGACGAATATATAATGTAACTACATCTTTTTATGAAGTAAATTTTGTTTCAGAAATAGAGTATTTTATTTTACAGCTTCTATAGCATTTCCTGAAATTGGTGCATCGGCAGTAGCACTAGAGTCATTAAGTCTAGATTTGAGTATTGATTTTCGCCATAATTATTTAACCTCTTCAGATTTTCTCAGAAACTAGTTAATTCCTAGAGTTGAGGTGAAGATTAAGTGAGGGAGTGTGTAACAGGAAATACCTAGGAATATAGGATTTGCAATGATGGATTTTTAATGAATATAAACAAATGGTTTATATCCAATTGTTTATATCCAAGCATCTTGGTCAGAAATATCTTGAACATTGACTGCCAGTAATATACCCACTACAGGGGATTGAGTATTTCACATATACAGTAATATATATTTATAATATATTTGAGTTCTACGTTACATGTTGTAGGTAAGAACTTTATACAACTTTAACCTAAAGGATCAGCATACATAATCTGGTCTTATTTTCAGCTTCATGATGGGTCATGTTTTTTTTTTTTTTTTAATCCAACTAGGGGTCTTGTGCATGATAAGCCTATCACAGAGATACACGTATGGCCCAGGCCCAGGTGTCTCTAATAATAATTTTCTACTAAAATAAGTATAGGTGTTTTTTTGTTTTTTTTTTCCTGTTACATTGGCAGGAGGGCTTATTTCCACACATAAGCCCAAAGATACCTAAGACTCTTATAGCCAGTTTTTAGAAATAACCAGTTCTCATACCTCTTCATCTGGTATTATGTTCAAGAGTTGCCCACATTTGAATATATCTTAGCAAAGTAATTTTATAATACAAAATTTATCAAATAATGTAAAGCATCTTTTGATTATTCGTAGTTAGGTGTTGTCTGCTAGATGTCATATTACGAGGATGAGCTTGACACAGCACCTTCTCTCTACAACTCAAGTTAGTCATGAGACTAATGTATAAAGAACTACTGTTATTGTCTTAGTGTATTATATAGTACTGTGGTATCAAGAAAGGGAGGGGTGCTTAATCTTTGGGGAAAATTTTATAGGAAATACTGCTTGAATTAAATGTGAAGGATGACTATGACTTTGTTAAGAAAACTGCAAAGTCATGCTATGGCTTGTTTTAGGAAGTGACACTTTGCTTCCCATAGCTGAAACAAATCAAATGGGAGGTTAGAGCTTGACATGAAAGACCTTCTGTGCTGAATTAGAAAATTAGTGTTCTATGTTGTAGAATGGAAAGCTGCTGTGTTCCTAAGCCAAGAAGGGGGGGGTTGATTTTTGCTAATACATTCTTCTTTTACCCCAGATAGTTAAGTGCCAGTAAAAAAAAAAAAAAGAAAGAAAAAAAAGGGGGGGGGAATACATAGGTGAAATGTGCAAGTTTGCATCAAACCTAATTTTTAAGCAAAATTAAACTAATGAACCTTTTAACTTAACTGAATCAACAGTGAACCACATTAGAATGATTAAAATGAAAAACATGTTTAGTTCCTACTAAGATTACTTGAATTTACTAAAGCAGAATTCTATTACAGTGGATTAATTTATCTAATCACAAATAATTATTTTACAAAAATTTTTATCTTTAATAAACTCACTTGTCATAAGGTGAGCCCAAAAAGGCTGGGTGGAGGGGATAAAATTACTTTATAATTTGAAAGATGATTGGGGTTTGGTTTTCACTGATCTTAATTTCAAATTTTCCTACTCTGATATGAGCCTAATGTAGGCACAGCTGGTTTTTCCTGTTCTCAAATATATTTCTCTATAACTACCAGTTAGACTAGATAAGTAGAATGCCTAGTTTTAAAACCACCTACTGCTCTACACCCATTTTTGTCAACAGCTTTAAAAGAGTGCAAGATGTGAACTTTAAAAGCTAGTTATCATGTGTTTCTCACTTTTCAGAAAGAACCCTAAAAAGGTTTCCACTTAATGAAGATTGAAACATAATGCCTACAGAGTAAATTCACTTCAAGGAGAACTTATCTGTTA
Source organism: Graphiurus murinus (assembly GCA_004027655.1). Lineage (NCBI taxonomy): Eukaryota > Metazoa > Chordata > Mammalia > Rodentia > Gliridae > Graphiurus > Graphiurus murinus. Next base: position 7,369 of record PVLC010026457.1, on the reverse strand, counting down.
AAGTGGTCTAGTGTAGACAGCATAGTTACACTTTCCCCTGGAGATGTTAAACTTGGTTTACCAAGTTTTTGTTTTTTAAGATTTGGGTATATCTTTGTGCCTTAAATACGTGTCAGCCAAAAATTGAAAACATTTTTTGAAGGGCCTCAAAAGTTCTGTGTAAAGTGCTTTCCTCATTTAACCATTTTCATTATCTCTTTGTTAACTAGCATCAATAAAACACTAGGATATTTTTCATTAAGAAAAAAAAAGTTAGCCAGGCATAGTGGCACATGCTTGTAATCTCAGTACTTGGGAGGCTGAGACAGGATTGCAGGTTCGCAGCCAGCCTCATATACTTAGTGAGGCCCTCTGCAACTTAGTGAGACCCTGTTTCAAAATAAAGAATAAAAAAAAAAAATAGGGCTGGGGATATAGCTCGGAGGTAGAATGCCCCTGGATTCAATCCCCAGTACTGCAAAAAAAAAAAAAAAAAAAAAAAGTTTTCTCCAGAGGCATTTATTCATACAAAAGGATATAAAAAGTGTTGGTAAACAATGAAATTGTAACTGTGTTCTAGAACATTCTCAGCTATTGAAATACATTAATATTTTGTGAGATAACTCTGGACTTCATGCCATCATATAGTAATGTACCCTTATTGATTCATTAACTGTAACTTCCCTTGATATTTAAAATGGATTTTGAGTCAGAACCAGTTAGAATCAGGTTTTTCATAGTGGCTGGGGGCATCAAATAATGGTATGATAATAGGAACAAAAGATATGGTAAGTTACTAAGCTTTTGTGTTGTATTGCTGCCTAACAAACTACCTCAAATCAGGTGGATTAAAACAGCTTTTTACTGTTTTTTTGCAGTTGTACAGTTCTACTGGTTTTGTCTGGGTTCACTCCTGTACCAGCATTCAGCTGGAGGATTTCACAGGTTGGGATGTCCAAAATATTGTTACTGACATTTCTGGTCCTTGGTGATGTAGGTTGATTTCTACCAGTCTGGGTATGTCAGGATAACATCTCAGGAGTAAAGATAAAAGCTACAAAACCTTTTACAACCTTTTCTTTCGTGTGTGTGTGTGTGTGTGTGTGTGTGTGTGTGTGTGTGTGTGTGTATTGAACCCAAGGGCATTCTACCTCTGAGCTACATACACCTCCTAGCCCTATATTTTTTATTTTGAAATAGGGCCTCACTAAGTTGCTAAGGCTGGCCTTATACCTGTGATCTTCCTGTCTCAGCCTTCCAAGTACTGGGATTACAAGCATGCTCCACCAGCCGGGCTTGTTACACAACCTTTTCAAATCATATGTCATTTATATTGCCCTCTTAGTCACAGTGAGTCTCACAAGACTAGTCCGGGGGATGGGATGGGATGGGAAAGTAAGAATCTACCTCATCTGGGGCAGACCAACAACATTAAATTCAAGGGGATGGGAAAGTAAGAATCTACCTCATCTGGGGCAGACCATCAACATTAAATTGCAGAGGTGTTTATATATTGAGATGGGGGATTTGTAGCCATATTTTTGACTACCTCAGGTTTAGACCATTTTAAGAATTTGCATTCTTAAGAATGTCATGATCATGATTGCTTTAATATAAGGGATGGTAAAATAGGATTGATGAAATGTTGATAATTGGTGAAGACTGTTAATTGGTATGTGAAAGTTCATCTTTCAAAAAAGTTCATTTTTGTGTGTGTTTGAAAACTTTCACAGTAAAAGAATTAAGTCATACTCAGGTAATCTAACTCAATTTTATGAAGTGATTTTTAACCTTATTTTCCTTTTTGTCTTTATTAGAACAGGACATTGTTTGACTACTTTATGGTGTATAAATGCTAAGGCTATAAACCCACAGTTAGAGACAGAATTATTCTCCTTAGATGTATTTTATAGTTTTATTGTGTTATAAAATTTTTTTTTCTTTCGTAAATAATTTTTTCCTGTAATTAGCAAAGAGAAGTACATTAAAGAAGTTTTGGAGAAGCAAGTATGAAGAAGAAAAAAATAGATGGTAATGCTGTCACCCAGAGGTCTTGTGCCTGTAAATAAATTAGCTATTCTTCCTGGTTCTCAATGTGCTTATCCATATAGGTAAGCGTAGATGTTTCATACCTTGCAGTGGATGGCCCACACACTCTGTGGCTTTAAGGTCTTTTTACCATGTGTTAGAGCAAGCTTCTTTTCCCTTCCTTCCTTCCTTCCTTCCTTCCTTTTTTTTTTTTTTTTTTTTTTAATGTGTGTGTGTGGTATTGGAAATTGAACTCAGGGGCTTTCTACTACTGAGCTACACCCCCAGTCCTTATTTTTTGTTTTGAAACAGGGTCTCACTGCATTACTGAGTCTGGCCTCAAACCTGTGATCCTCTTGTCTCAGCCTCCCAAATACTGGGATTATAAGTGTGCACCACCAAGCCTGGCTAACAAATTTCAAGTAGTGAAAAGCCAGCAGAATTTTTACTAACCTGTTAAAATGCTTAACACTAATGGTACTATTTTATAACAACTAGTATTTACTGAATAGATGCTATATCTACAAAGCTCATGATATACCTGTGAAATTAATGGTATTATCATTTGTGCATGAGGAAGTAAAGCATTAAAGAGATTAAGCCTAGAGTTACACCAAGTAAGGGGCAGATTTTTGGGGGGGGGCAGTACTGGGGTTTGAACCCAGGGGCATTCTGCTCTTGAGCTATACCCCCAACTCTATTTTTATTCTTTATTTTGAAACAGGGTCTCTAAGTTGTGAGGGGCCTCAGTAAGTTGCTGAGGTGGACCTCGAACTTGAAATCCTCCTGTCTCAGCCTCCCAAGTACTGGGATTACAAGCGTGCACCACCATGCCCGGCTAACTATCATTTTTCTAAAAATTGTTCAAAATTGGCTTGTCTGCTAAAAATGAGACAGTGCTTAGTTTTTTCCTGGCCAACCCTCAGTTTCCTACTGGAAAAAATAGGAAACTAATTTTTATTAATGAATGCATTAAATACATTTTTGTTAATGAGTACATTGAAATACAGGATAGGAAATAGCATTTGTTAATATGGATAGAGTTGGGACTTTTTTGTTAAGTTGCTAATTTGGTTTGTGACAGTGGAAGGAAATCATGACTATAATAGTGGGACACAGTCATCTGTAGAGTAATGAAAAAAGACATGTTACTTAAGAAAAGCCTTTGTAAGCAGTATCAAAGAAACACTTTTGGGCAATTGCACTGCTGTTTCTTCGCTTTTAGAAATTCACAGCTTTCCAAATTTGGTAAACCAGAAATCCAAGCCCTACATGGTAGGCAATTTGAGTTGGTGGGGAAACTGGTACTTGTAAGTCGGCTAGTATATAGAACTCCTTTGCTCCACGTGTTTTCCTTCACAAGTTTTTCAGTTTACTTTTTCATAGTACCCCGATTTTACTAGCGATAATGAGTTGGGAGAGGGGTATGCTAAGGCTGACCAAATAGAAGATATAGTTACAAGCAGAAGGTAGCATATGAGCCTGGGAAAAAGTAAATAGATCGGTGTGACTGAAAGTGCTGTGTGAATGTGCTGTTGCTATGAAGTACAATATGATGTGAAACCATATGCACCAATAAAAGTTGGTTTTTTTTTCCCTGTGGTACTAGGGATTGAACTCAGAGGCATTCTACCTCCGAGCTACACCCCCAGCCCTATTTTTTATTCTTTATTTTGAAACAGGGTCTCACTAAGTTGCGTAGGGCCTCACTAGGTAGCTGAAGCTGGCCACGAACCTGGATCCTCCCGTCTCAGCCTCCCAAATGCTGGGATTACAAGCGTGTGCCACCACACTGGGCTAATAAAAGTATTTTTAAAAAGTCATTTTCAAAACCATTTACAGGATCCTCTGGACTTCTGGTAATGTCATACTGCTCATTCACTTTAGACTGCCCATTTTATTTATTTAATTTAGGTACTGAGAACTGAATCTAGTGGCATTCTACCTCTGTGTCACACCCCTTAGTCAGTGCTATTTTTAAAATTTTTCATTTTCAGAGGTGGGCATGGTGGTGCACGCTTATAATCCCAGCATTTGGGCTGGGCGTGGTGGCGCACGTTTGTAATCCCAGCATTTGGGAGGCTGAGGCCGGAGGATCTGGGTTCGCGGCCAGCCTCAGCTACCTAGTGAGGCATTCAGCAACTTAGTGAGACTGTTTCAAAATAAAGAATAAAAAAAATAGGGCTGAGGGTGTAGCTTGGAGGTAGAATTCCCCTGAGTTCAATCTTTCCGCCCATTCCCAATCCCCTGGAGGAAGAAAGGAACACATTGGTTTATTATCAGCATTTTGAATTCCCTCTCCCCCCAGTTAGGTAAAATCTTTTCTTCTATAGATATATGTATTAAGTAAGCCTTCTTTTTCTACCACTTTGGGCCATCAAATTTATTTTGGAGCCAATATTTCTCTTCCTGTAAACTGACCTGGATACCAGTTTAGTTTCGGGGTATTTTTTGCTTTTAGTTGACCTTGTTTCAAAATCTTTAGTAGCTCCTAAGCCTTTAACCTGTAGCAGTTTGTTTACCATGGTTCCACAAAGGCAGTAAAATGAATTGAGTGACTTTCGGTATTAGAACAAATACAGCAAATTATATATGTACCTAATATTAAGAGAATACAAAACTAGCTAAAGTTGCCGGGCATAGTGGCGCAAGCTTGTAATCCCAGTATTTGGGAGGCTGAGACAGGAGGATAGCAAGTTCGAGGCCAGCCTCAGCTATTTAGCGAGGCCCTCTGCAACTTAGACCCTGTTTCAAATAAAGAATTAAAAAAAAAATAGGACTGGAGGTGTAGCTCAGAGGCAAAAGGCCCCTGGGTTCAATCCTTAGTATCTTAAAAACAACAAAAAAAGACTAGGTAAAGTTTTGTTGGCAAAGTAATTGTTTCTTCTTTGAAAGCCCTAATTGCTTGTCAGAAACATAATTTTTGGAATCCTTAGGGAGAAAAATAATACCCAAAGCACTGGTTGTAGAGCTCTTCACAATTGCCTTATTAACCCGTTTCCCTTTTAGAGAATGTACAGCTTGCCGCCACACAGTTAAGTTTACATAAACACACTATTTTTGAGACTGAAGTGAATCTGACTGGCATTCAATATGAAAATAAGCTATTTTTGGAGTTACTTCTAAACAGATCTTATTTCTAATCTTAATGTAACAGAAGTAAATGTGATGATATGTGTATGTACTTTTACAAAGCACATATAGCTTGAGGTCAAATTTTACTCCTCTTGTTGGAATATACTTCTTAGTTTACTGCCTCGTCAACTGCATCAACCTTGTCATTGATGCAGTTAAAAACTTATTTATAAGCAAGTCAGTTTGACCAGCAGATGCGGAGAATTATTGACAAAATGCAGGCACTGAAACCAAAGTAAAAATCTTTCACCAATCATAATTTGTCCAAGATAAGGTATATCCAAAAGAGAACTCGTAGACCCCTATATCTCTAACTCAGGTTTCTGTACACTACCTTAAAGTAACACTACATGCAAAAGAGACTTTCAGTTCCTCATTGTCAGAGCCTTCATTTATTTGCAAAAACCCTTTAGGACATGCTGTAGCTACCACCAGTGTTCTCAGGCAAACAGGAATGGGTTAAAGTACATATTCCTGAGTAGAGGACACAGTGCCTTTTCAATGTGGACATAATCTACTTTTTGCATTTATTTGTTTCAGAGCTTTTCTCTTTCCTCCCGTCTGTGCTTTAATTGTACCCTTCATATGTTATTTTCTATTTTTAGTTCTTAAAATAGTTTTTAGCATCTTCTTGCCTTATTCTTTTCCTAGTTTGTCATCAAATGTCAACTCGTTACTTTTTCTGAAGTCTTCCTCATTTTGTTGGAATTTTTGACCTCTCATTCAGTTTTCCGTAACATTTTTTTTTTTTTTTTTTTGCGGTACTGGGAATTGAACCCAGGGGCATTCTACCTCCGAGCTATACCCCCAGCCCTATTTTTTATTCTTTATTTTGAAACAGGGTCTCACTAAGTTGCAGAGTGTCTCACTAGGTAGCTGAGGCTGGCCGCGAACCCGGATCCTCTGGTCTCAGCCTCCCGAATGCTGGGATTACAAGTGTGCGCCACCCTGCCCAGCTCTTCCCATAACATTTTGAGTGTTTTTTGTTGTTTGTTTTTTTTTTAAGTATAATAGTTTTCAGCAGTCTGATGCAAGTTATCTAGGTGTGAATTGCTAAAAATTCTAGGTGGTGGTTGTTAGGCTTCTTGACTCTTCGTTTCAGCCATTGTTCTTCAAATATTTTTTTTCTGCCAAAGCCTTTTGTAATTGAAATTAAATGTACATTAGGCAGTTTTACTCTTTCCTGTCTCTTAAACCCTTTTCTGTATTTGCCACTGAATGCCTTTCTATGATTCCTTCTAGATAAAACCATTAGTTTCCCCCATTTGCTAACATTAGGGCTGTCTTTTGGTCTGGCTGTTTTTATCTCTTAGCAATAGGTTGATCCCCCCCACCCCTATTGAATTTTTATGTGTCTTATAATTCTTGATAGAATGCTAAATGCTATAAATAAAAGAATAGAGAAATATTTATACATTAATAGAGACAGATTCTACTTTTGCCAAGGCATTAGTGTGTTGGGTTGAGTTGCTTTAGTCTGTAGTTGAGCTGGGTCTGACCTTTATTATTGCTGTATTTGCCTTCAGAGTACTCCAGTTGTGGCTTGCCATTGCTTAGTGGAAGACCTAGAATGCTGGAAGATTTTTTTTCCCCCAGTGTTGTACCACCCTCAACTTTCTGCAGGCCCTACACTAGAGGTCTCTCAAAGGCTATTGTATGTTTCTTATGAGTAAAGTTATTGCTTAATTGAAGCAAAGCCATGGTTATGAATGTTCTTAATCTTTCTCTAGTCTTGGGGAGGTTCTGTGCTTCTAAGATCATCAGAGGTAGTGATTTGCCAGCATTTTTGCCCTTCCTACCTCCTGTTCATTGTAGAGTTGAGAGTGTGCGCAGATTTTGTGTCTGTCCCTAACCACTTGTGGCAGTTGATCTCTGCCTTGTATTAGTGGAGGTTCTTAGGCAGGTAGGTATTTTATCCCCTCTACCTCAGTGGCTAAAGACCTGTACCTTGCATCAGTGCAGTTCTTGTTGAAAATGGGTTTCCTACCTTTTCCTAGCAACAACTTATGACCACCTTGACTTATCCAAGTTGCAGAACATGGATGTGTTTCTTGAGGTTTTCCTTTTAAATGTAGGTAGCACCTACATGGTTTTGCTACAGAGAGGGAGGCTTCTGGGTCTTCTGCTTGCCCTCATTCTTTATTGTGAGCACATAGTAGAGGCCTATGGAAAAGATTTCTCTTGTGTCAGTGTTGGCTCCCAGAGTTTAACTTTATTTTTTTTTTTT
>PVLC010026456.1:0-22675 GCA_004027655.1 Graphiurus murinus | reverse complement strand
CTGTAAGTGGCGCACATTTGTAATCCCAGCATTCAGGAGGCTGAGACCGGAGGATCCGGGTTTGTGGCCAGCCTCAGCTACCTAGTGAGGCACTCTGCAACTTAGACCCTGTTTCAAAATAAAGAATAAAAAATAGGGCTGGGGGTATAGCTTGGAGGTAGAATGCCCCTGAGTTCAATCCCCAGTACCGCAAAAAAAAAAAAAAAAAAAAAAAAAAAGAAAAACAGAAGTAGCAGGCTGCAAGGCCAGGGAGTTTGGTGTGATATTTTTACCTGCACGGAGAGCGGTCACATCAGCCCCGCATGGCCAAATTGATGTGAGCATGCTTCTTCACCAAAATAAGCACCAGTTAAAAAAAAATGCCGCCCCGCCACACCATGCTTCATTTTCTCTGTGACACCTATTTAAGATGAGAGATCATTTGGACAAGCTTGTAAGTCGTTTGTAAATCCAGCCTTGTTGAGCAGGACGTGAGGGAAAGGACAGGGAAGAGGTCCTGAACGCAGGAGGGATTTAGGTCAGCACACGCGGGGTGGGGCAGGGCGACCGCAGATGTGCGATAGTTATCTTTCTGGGACGATCTCCCTGCAAACAGATTCTTCCAGACCCCTGGCACTAAAAGCAGAGCACAGGCAATGAAGAGGAGGCTGGGGGCTGGAGAAGGGTAACACCCTAGCTGGTGGCAGAGTTCACTTGCATTTATTCGGGCATAGAAACTTTTAAAGCCTTGACACTGAGCTAGATTTTCCCAGGCTTTATTTCCCTAGGGTGGGCCACCCTTTCCCTAGAGGCCAGACGGGGTCTCAGTGTCAGTGGGTCGGCCCAGGGCCTGTGCTGCTGCTGCAGAGGGACTGTGCTGCTCCTGAGGCTGGTCCAGGGGCGGAGACGACCGCAGGGACCGTGTGCTCTGGGGGTCTCCTGGGGGAGAGGCCGGGGAGACTCCACTGGCAGGATCCCCCTGCCCCCTCCGGCCTCCTGCTGCTACTCTCTACAGAGTGGTAGCAACTCTCCCTCTTTTATAGAGTCACTGCCAGTGCGGAAAACCCCACTCTCAAAACAGACTTTTCCTTTTCACTGTAAACCAAATTCTTCATTCTCTGTTTTTTAGCCATGCTGTGGACTCTGTAAATGGGAAGAGAAATGTGTATGGTTTCGGTCCCATGTGCCTAGGTATTTAGACAGTGGACAGGACTTGCAAGAAGTCCCAATTCTGGGTGATAATTGCCACATTCATCAATTCTATACCAAGATTAGTCCGCAAATGATAAAATGAACTGGGGGCGTGAGTGTTCTTATTTGTTTCCTTATATCTGTCTTCTGCTTGGATGTTGGCAAATGCTCCAACCAATAAAGTCAGAAGAAAGAGGAGAAACAGAACATTTATTAAACAATAACTAGTATTAGCAGATCCCCAGCTAATGGGCCGAATCCCAGCCTTTATTTTATTTATTTATTTATTTTTAATTTTTTTTTTTTTGTGGTACTGGGGATTGAATTCAGGGGCATTCTACCTCTGAGCTACACCCCCAGTCCTATTTTTAATTCTTTATTTTGAAACAGGGTCTCACTAAGTTGTGGAGGGCCTCACTAGGTAGCTGAGGCTGGCCAAGAACCCGGATCCTCTGGTCTTGTTGGGGTGAGTCCTCAGTTCAGGAACTCAGGATCTGCAGGGTCCTTGGCTAATGTGACGGAAAAGAATTTCAGCACGTGCCAGTCAGAGACATGGACAGAGGTTTATTTGGGGAAAAGGGAAAAAAGGAAGAAATACACATTCAGGAGAGAATGCGGGCCACCTCAAGATGAGGAAGGGCATTTTGGGGAGCTCAGGGCTCTCTTCTTATAGGGGCCTTTCGTGAGGGGTGGGCTAGAGGAGGTGAGTGAGGATGATCTCAGTCCGGTAGTCCTGAGGCGGTTTATGGTGGTTGAGTAGTCCGGTCGGCTCTAGGGTGGATGATCTCAGTCCAGTAGTCCCGAGGCGCTTCCTGGTGATCTGGTGGTCTGGTCAACCTTAGGGTCCTCAGGCTGATTGGGGTCCTCATTAGCTGATTGACAGGTAAGCTGGAGAGTGTCCTAAATTGTAGGTTTTCCAAAATATAGTACCTGTCTTGCTAGCAATGCACAGGGCAATTGTACTTCCTTTTAGTTAACTCTAAGATTTACAGATTTCCCAGGAATTTGGGAGAGTCAGGCCTGGGAAAGAGAACCAGTTTGTGGAGTAGAGGCTGAAGCGCTTCAGTCCGAGGTTTTTTATATTAAAGTTATATTTTACTTTCCCTTCCTGTCTGTCTCCTTTCCTACTTATTTCTTCTATCCTACATCAGTCTCAGCCTCCCAAATGCTGGGATTACAAGCATGCACCACCAAACCCTGCTGAATCCCAGCCTTTAAAGACCAAATGAAAGGAGTGAAATAGCCAAGTTTGCAGAGCCAGGGGCGAGGTTGCAGGGACGCCAGAGCCACACCGCCAGGGCTCAGGAGGAACCGGGCTCCGGATGTGCTTTCTCACTCCATCCCCAGCTCATCTCAAAGATAAGGAAGCCGGGCAAAGGGGCCTGAGGACTTTGCTCCATTGTCTCAAAATGTTAATCTAACATGCTCCGGTGTCTAGAGTGGCCGCCATCATGCCTTAACCAACCCCACGGGACACCCAGCACGGAGAGGGAGGCCTGGTGGAGACGGGCTCTGGGCGGCGGAGGTTACAAAGTGGACTCATGCTAGAACAAGAGCCCTGAGCTGGTGGGGGAGAGTGGGGTGGTTGTGTGTGGTGGGGGGATCAACGTGGAAAATGTCTTACCTTCTGCTCAAGTTTGCAGTGACCCAAAACTGCTCTAAAAATAAACTCTATTTAGCCTGGCGTTTCTCTGCAGTCACAGTACCCTAATCCCATTACGTAGGAGACTGAGACAGGAGGATCGCCGGTTCAAGACCAGCCTTAGCAATCTAGCAAGACTCTCAAAAATCTAGAAAGACCTTGTTTCAAACAAAAAATGAAATAAGGCTGGTGGTGTAGCTCAGAGGTAGAAAGTCCCTCGTTTCAACCCCAAGTAGCAAAAAATAAAAATAAATAAAAAATAAAAATTAAACCAATTTAAGAAAAAGAATTCTTATTTAAGAAAAAGAAGGCAGTACAGACCCAGCCTGCCATTTGGGTGAATCTCAAAAACACAGTGAAAGTAATCAGACACAAAAGACCAGGTGCTGTATGATCCTGTTTGCAAGAAGGAGGCAGAATAGGCAAATGCAGAGAGCTCTGGAGAACGTGGCTGGCTGGGGCTGGGAGGACGGGGACTGCCAATGAGCCTGGGGCTTCTTTTGGGGGGTACTGAACATGTCAGGCAGTGGGGGTGGTGGCACAGCCTGGGGAATGTGCCGGATACCACTGACATGTGCACTTGGAAAGGGTGAATTTATGGTACGTTAATCATGCCACAGCAAAGATATCCAGAAACTCATCTGCATGTGAAAAGGAGAGCCCCTCCCTTCAGCGTCGTTGGACACCTTGGCGAGGGCCCACACATGGCCAGGCCCTGCCTCCTGGTCCAGCAGGAGTTACAGAAGAGATCACACGGCTCATGCCCTAATGGTTGTGAATCGTGAAGCTGTGATATGGTGACTGGTGATATTTTTATGATAATATAAATCCCAAGGTAAACTCATTAGGTCACACTAATCCTTAGAGGCCATTACAGCGTTCCTGTTTCACCGTCTCCTGAGAAACTTCTGGTTTATTACTGTGGTGCGTTGTATTTCTTTTGTGAGTGGTAGCTTCAGAATTTAAAATAGAATATTACAAACACCACTTTGGGTAAATGTATTAATGTTCACTTTAAATTTCATATCTAGCAGCGTGTAAATACCAGACTGGGAGAACAGGATTTTGATATTAAGCAAGGGTGAGTTAAAAATTGTGTGGCTCAAATTAAAAACTAAATATTCAAAATTAAATATTCAAATTAAGAACAACTTGAATATTTCAACAAAATATGATCAACTTATTACTGATATTGATGTGAATGCTAGGTGCCAAAAATGACAACTTAAGTAGTGATAAAAATTAAAATTGCTAAGCAGTTACATATTTTATTTTATTTGTTTTTGGGGTATACTGGAGATGGAACCCAGGGGCATTCTACCCCCGAGCTATATCTCCAGCCCTTTTTATTTTTATTTTGAAACATGGTCTTACTAAGTTGCTGAGGGTCTAGCTAAATTGCTGATGCTATCTTCGAACCTGTGACCCTCCAGTCTCAACCTCCCAAGTACTGGGATTACAGTCATGCTCCACTGAACTTGTCTTCATCTATGTATGTATGTATGTATGTATGTATCTATCTATCTATACTGGGGTTGAACCGAGGGGCATTCCACCTACGGGCTACACCTCCAACTCTTTTTATTTTATTTTTTTGGAAACAGGGTCTCACAGGGTTGGCGACAGTCTCACTATGTTGCTGGGGCTGGCTTCAAACCTGCAGTCCTCCTGTCTCAGCCTCTCAAGTACTGGGATCACAGGCGTACACCACCCCACCTGGCTCATCTACATATTTTAGTACAAGGAAAATAGTGTTCTCCTAATGGCTTATGGTTTACACAAAGAAAATTTGTGATAAGCAATAGTGAAAAAATTAAGAGTAGCATAATTCAATTTTATATACTAAGCACTTAAAATAATAAGAACTTGTGAAAGTTTTATTGCAGGTATTGATAAAATAATGAAAGATATTTAGGAAGAACCATCAGACTCTCTAATACCACCTATTACATGGCTAGAAGTAATCAGGCTTTCAGATAAGAAGTAGTTACCAGAGCTGCCACAGCAGGCTCACATCTGTAGCAATGGTTTGCTGTGATCTAGATGTTTGACCCTGATAACTGAAGACATGCATCTGCTGAAAACAACATCTTGAAAAACTCACAAGCCAGGGCAGTAAAATTTCAATCATGGTAAGTCAAGTGTCATCTTTTCACGTACGACTGTTGTAATAATTATTTTGAAATGCAAAATTCAGGACTTTGAAGATGGTTTAACAGTTTTGTTGATTTTGTGGATGTGGACATATCCATTACTGCTCTTAGTGTTTAAGAAACATGACTTTAATCAGAACTCCTATTGGAGACACATGAGATGTGTATAGACAGTGTCAGTGGAATTCTACAAAGAAAGTATGTCAGAGCTGCCCATTTTTTAAAATAAAAATTCCCAGATGTTTTAACTAAGATGATTTAAGATGATCATATTCAATTCTATCTGGATTATACAATAAAAATGTCAATCATCTCCTTGTGTCTTTCCCAATAAGCCTTGTATTTTTATGATATAGCAAGTAATCAGCAGAGAGACTCAAACCAGTGTGTGATGAGCTAGAATAGAAATAATGAAACAGGAAGGATGTTTGGATCCTAAGGTGTTGGAACATTGATCAAGTGCATCGAGCTCTGTGTATTCCCTCTAATAACAGCTGTGTGATGGGAGTGGTTGAACAGCAGAGCTGGCTTCTCAGACAGAGAGGTCGAGACTTGAGTTAGCACGAGGAGGAAGACACTCTTCATCCATTATAGCAAGGATGAAGAAAGTGTTTGCGTCTGCGTCTTGTAGGTGAGACTCCCTGAGCTACTGTACTCCCTGAGCTGGCTTCCTTATCTTTCAGCAGTGTGTATCAACTATAAATCATGTAATGTTCTTTTGTGTGTGTGTGTGTGTGTGTGTGTGTGTGTGTGTGTGTGTGGTACTGGGGATTGAACTCAGAGACACTCTACCTTCTACCTTTGAGCTACACCCCTAGCCTGATTTTATTTCTTATTTGGAAACAGGGTCTCACTAGGTTGATGAGTCTCACTAATTACTAAGGCTGTCTGCCAACCTGAGAGCCTCCTGTCTCAGCCTCCCAAGTACAGAGATTTCAGCCAGCTGTAATTGTCTTTTTTTTTAATGTCTATCATGTATTTTCTTTCCTTTACGTTGCAAGCCAGTGGTCACTGATGGGACACCTGGTAGATGCTTGATAAACATTTCTTGAATGAGTGAACATACAAGACAAGCAGATGAAACTTTGAAGGAAAGGTAGAAGACAATATTCAAGTGGAGAAATAAGATATAAAATTTGAAGCAAACAATACAAAGTAGCCATTTTAAGAGGAAAACCTATCAACTTGTCTAAAAAAGCATAGGAAAATGCACTGTGCTTTGATGAGAAAAATTTAAAAAAGAAAACCAAATGTTAAGGTTGCTAAATATTTTGAGTTCTGAAACTAGGTCAAATGGCATTTGCAGAGTTCAGTGAATAAAAAAAATGCAGCCAGCTAATTAAATATGACAATCCAGTAACAGTCTCCATGATCTAGTTTAGTAGTAGTGATGCTGGCTATAAAAAAATGGCATGATTAGGGCTGGAGCAGTTTTCTAGATCTGATGTTAGTGTGTCAAAAGATCAAACTGGTTTCTACACCATGAACTATGCAAATGATGGTACTGGAAATTCTTTATTCAGCCTAAAGTCATTGAGTGACTGTGTGATTGAAAGGGAAGTTATTGGAAGGAGTTTTGGGGGTGGCCAATGTCAAATCTTGAATGCTTCAAGGGCATCTTACAGAAAGAGCTGAGTCAGCAAAAGTCATGCAAAGAATTTTCAGATGTTTGTAGAAGGTTTGAGATTGTTAGAATGATTTGATATCTCAGTTTGTATTAACATTCATAAATATTGGCAAAGGTTATCTATAAAGGTGTGTTTGTGTGATAGTTATGTAGTTTGGAAGGCCAAGGGGGATAGATTTACAACTCTTGAGTGTACTTTGATTTGCTTCTGACTTGGGCTCCTGCCCGTGCAGCATATGTCTAGACTTTTTGGTTTGTAAAGATGTCTAGGGTCACTTCCATCTTCTCGTAGGACCCTCACGTCATCCTGTGTGAACTGCACGCTGGAGAGGCTTGTCGAATTTAGAGCAGAGCCAGGATGGTTCTAGAATCCTGAGGAGGAAGAGGGAAGCTTGGCCTGAGGTGTTCAAGCCCTGGAGGCACAGGCGATGTGTGACTACGTGGTGTTCAGAATTTTAGGAATTAGAGAGCAGAGTGCAGGCTTATCATGATGGAGTGAGGTGGGGGTATGCTCTCCTTTGCAGCTGGAATGTTCCCAAAGGCTCATGTGTTGGAGCTTGGACCTTGGTTGGTGAAGCTACAGGGAGGTGGTGCCTTGTGGGGGGAAGTGGGGCACTGGGGTGTGCCTCAAAGGGGATCTCTCCTCCCCTCTCCTCTCTTCTCCTCTCCTCTCTTCTCTCCTCCTGGGTCACCAGGAGGTGAGCAGATTTCTTCACCACACCCTCACTACCATGGCCCAGAATCAACAGATCCAAGTGACCATGGACTGAAACTATGAGCCAAAGCCACCTTTGCTCCTCTAAGTTCATTTTCTCAGGTATTCTGTCACAGTGACAGAAAGCTGACTCCTGCAGACTAGGAGCCTGGAATTCCCTGAAAGAATTCCACAGAGAAGGAAGTCCATAAGGTGTTCACAGGGCTATGAGAAGCAGCTTCCCTGAAGTTGCAAAGGAACGGACACAGGCTGGGTAGGCATGGGATGCTAGCGGGGGCTGGAGTTTGGTCTTGTGGGCAGTTGGTGGGGTGACCAGTGCTGGCAGGATAGTCAGACTGCTGTGTGTGTTGGGCCCATTGTTGGATACGGTTGGAGGGTGCCCTAGAGGTTCAGGTGCTGGAAGCTTGGTCCCCGGCATGGTAGGACCTTCAGGAAGTGGGTGATAGGTCATGCGGCCCTGCCCTCAGGACTAGAGTGATGCCATTCTTGCAGGAGTGAGTGAGTTCCAGCGAGAGGGGATTGTTGTGAACACTAAGTTCGGCCCCTGCCTGGCCTCGTGCTCCTTGTCTTGCCTGGTGATCTCTTTCACCAACATACCCTTTGTGGCACTGCCAGGCACCCCAAGGCCCTCTCCAGAGCCAGGTGTTAGATAGATCTCTTAAAAAATAACCTCACAGGAGCCAGGCGTGGTGGCGCACACTTGTAATCCCAGCATTTGGGAGGCTGAGATCAGAGGATCCAGGTTTGCGGCTAGCCTCAGCTACCTAGTGAGGCACTCTGCAACTTAGTGAGACCCTGTTTCAAAATAAAGAATAAAAAATAGGGCTGGGGTGTAGCTTGGAGGTAGAATATCCCTGAGTTCAATCCCCAGTACTGAAAATAAATAAATAAATAAACTCACAGGAGTCCTGTTATAGCAACAGCAGACAGGCCAGGACCCTGGGGCTGGAGGCAGAGGCTGAATGAGAGGGAGGTGCTGACCGGAAGGGAATGGGGCCATGTGGACTTGAACAGGCTGTCCTGGCTGGTTGGGACAGTGCCCTGAGGAGGAGGAGCCATCTTCAGAATGCCTGCAGGATACAAGTCTGTTGGAAGAAAGGGGTGGACGCGAGCCAGGCGTGGTGGCACACACTTGTAATCCCAGCATTTGGGAGGCTGAGACCAGAGGATCCGGGTTCGCGGCCAGCCTCAGCTACCTAGTGAGGCCCTCCGCAACTTAGTGAGACTTGGTTTCAAAATAAAGAATAAAAAATAGGGCTGGGGGCGTAGCTCAGAGGTAGAAGGCCTCTGAGTTCAATCCCCAGTACCGCAAAAAAAAAAAAAAAAAAAAAAAAGAAAGGGGTGGACGCGAGGCCCACAGGAGGCCGAGCTGGTGTCATGCACAAGACCAGAGGAGCCACGCTGGCCATGTGTACTGTCTCCACTCTGCAACCTGTTGGGAAATGTGGGGCTGCAGCAGGTGTGAGATTCTACCGCCCGCAGGAACAGCTGACAGTTGACGTGGAGAGAAACAAAACACGAAGGCTGACTCAGCGAGAGGCCTCGCCCAGCCCAGCTGCAGGTCAAGTGCTGGGGAGTCTGGGTGGGTGCACCCAGGGCACGGCAAGGTTGTTCATTCACAGACCTGACCACCGCAGGACCAGTGAGCATCCCGCAGCCCTCCACACAGATGCGTGGACTCCAGAGCGTTCCAGCTCTCCTACCACTTAAGCTCAACTCTAACCCGGGGTTGGCATCCAGGGACAGGCAGGAGCCTCCTGCTTTCTGGCACTACAATCCTAACTCAGCGTGATGGTTCCTATCTCATGGGGAAGGCACTGGAAGTCATGAGTTCCTGGCTAACAGGACACAGGAGCCACTGTCTAGTCCACAGCAGGGCTTTACCTCCTTTGGAGAAATCTCAGGGGAAGCCCTGCTTGTTTGGTTTTCCCTGGAGGATGGAATGAGAGCAGGGCTGCACCACTGGGCTCCAGAGACCTGTCTTTAGGCCCTGCCTCTTCTCCGTTTCTTCCTTGTCCACAGGTTACTGTTGAAGTCCTGCCTGCCTGGTAAATTCTGGATATAAGATACAGTCATATCACTGGCTACTTGTACCTCAATCACCTCTCCGCTGGCCTCCATAGCTGCGGCCATGAGAAAGACTGACCTTTCTTCTTTGTCGCCTGGACACTCCACATTAGTCTTGATGAAGTGTGATGTGAAATCCCTTGGTGTGCGGGGGTCTCTGGTTTGGTGATCAGAAGGAAAACAACTGAGATTGAGAGCGAAATGTTCCACTGAAATGGACAAAATAAGTCTTAAGCAAATTTAGCAATAATGCTGTGCAGGAAGGCCATGCCAAACATACTTTTTTATTACAATCCATATGTTTGCTAAAAAAAAAAAAAAAAAAGAACCTAATTTTGTATGTTCCTAGTCCACATTTGGTCATTCATTCTGTTTCTTCAGCTAAAACTTGGTTCTTATATAGAACTCAAAACTGTGGCATATGACACTGATTATCACAGAGAAATGTTGAGTACTGAGAGATATTGTCTCTCAAAAAAAATAAGATTATTTCAGAGAAAGTGATAGCAGCAAAATTTCCCTTAGGATTTATTGTGGTTTGGATTTAGAATATCCCCCTAGACCTCACATAGACAAGGCAGCCATGTTGGAGGCGTGGCTTGGTTGCTAAGGAGAAGTCCTTGGGGGTGTAGCCTTGGGGACACTCCCTCCTCCCCTTGCTCTTTCTCTCTGCTCTGGCCTCCTTGATGTGAGAGCAGAGCCTTTGTACTCTCTCTGCTCCCTGCCCATGCCCTGAGCTCCATAGACGTAACTGGCCTAACATGGACTGAACCTCTGAAATCTCCAGAACTGTGAGCAAATCAGTCTTCCTTCCTCTAAGTTGTGGTCATCAGGTTTTTTTGGATCACAGTAGTGAGGATGCTGATGGAAACAGATCGTCTTAAATATATCCATGTACTAATTATAGAGTCATAATTTAACCTGAAGAAGAAAATAAAGGCAACTAGAAAAATAATACGTTCATCTTAAGATCATTTCAATAAAACAGAGAGGGAGTGACCAGCCGCTGACAGAAGGTTTCAAGAGGCAGAACACTGGGTATGGGAACACTGCAGTGAAGCTAGCGTCTATTTGTATGTGCACGAGGCCATGACAAGTTCTCCTCGAGGGCTCTTCCACTGGCCCTCACCACACCCTGCGTGGTTGCTGAACATCTGAGAGGCCACTCCAGCATGGCAGCCAGGGATGGCTCTGGAGGAGAGTCCAGGAAGCACTGAGTGCCTGGCCCTGTCTGCATTCGTGAATTGAAACCTGATAGACCTGCTGCTTCAGTTGGGCCAGGGGTGAGTTCCCTGGCAGGAAGCATGTTCTATTCATGGGGGACATCACCTGCCTGGGTCGACAAACCAGCCACATCAGATCCTTTCTAGCTAGAGAAGGCAGGCACCACGTCCACCAGAGGCAGACGCCTCTCTCAGGCCAGCCAGAGTGGTGCCTTTCTCTTCATGGGCCTCGTTCCAGCCCTGTCTTGAGAGACCCAGGAGGTGGGAAAGAGTGTTCCGGAGCAGTCTGACACCTCCCATCCTTGCGCCCTGCAAAGCTACATGCAACATGGTCATCAAGAATGCAAATGGGAAAATGCTGGTTAATGAGGCAGCTGTCATAACAAAAACTAAACGTCTGTGAGTACACCTACTCCTTTACACGTTGGCATTGCAGCCACACGAGGGGAAGGTCTGGTGTTTCCCGTTCACAGAGACCCTGTGGTCCCACAAGGCTGAGCTTACAGAACTGGAGCCTGATGGACTAGAATATGTCCTTCCTCTTCTCTGGAGGATCTGTCTGCACGATGGTCAGAGAGACCATCGGTCTACCTGGGGAAGCAAATAACATGCCCACTGGGTCTAAAAGCGCTGTTAGACCTTGGCTAGAGCTGCCCAGCAGGGCTCTGATCACAGCAGGTGGTAGGAGCAACTTCCGGAAACAGAATCGCAAATTGCGGAACTGCAGGTTGATCCTCCACCGGAAACCGATTGCAGTCCCCAAATGATGAAGTTGAGTCTGAAGTATGGACTCCAGTTGGTCCACGCCAGCCCAGGCTTCCCTGCACTTCACGGGGTGAGCTCCCCACGCCAGGACAGGGAAGTGAGGGCGCGGCATTCTTGGATGCAGGCGAAACACCTATCGCCAGTCGAGAGTCAAGGGGAGGGACGTCAGTCGGCACCATCCAGATGTGGGGTGGCTTCTGGGAGCCAGGTGTTCCCACATAAGCACCTAGTCCTCTCCTGGCTGGCTCCACAGTTGACCTCAGAAGACGCAGGCCCTCTAGCCCAGGACGCTCTGCCATGGGACACTTCTCGATGTGAGTCTAAGGCTCCCATGCCACCCGAGGCTCGCCCTGCTGTCCAGTCGATGACAAAGCAACCCGCTTTAGCCTGGAATCCAGCACCTCTGAACCTGGCCCCAGTCAGCTCGGACTCATGGCACTTACATTCTCTCTGGAAAGGCCATATTCCTTGTTGGAGAGCTAATGAGGGACTGACAGGAGCTTTGATTCAATTCAGCTCAGTTTTCATGCACAAATTACTTTTCTTCATTTTGTACCAGTAATTGAAATCAGGGGCATCCCACCTCCAAGATATACCTCAGCCCTTTTTATTTTTTTATTTTGAAACTGGGTCTCACTAAGTTGCTGAGGCTGTTCGTGAACCTGAGATCCTCCTGTGTCAGCCTCCCAAGTACTGGGATTAGGATTACAGGCGGGTACCACGATACCTGGCTCTAAGGTGTATGTTTATATCTTGTTTTCAGACTAAGTGCTGAACAATGCTTTAAAGCTGGTGGGTGGGAAAGAGCCCAGTCTTCTTCCAGAGACTGATTTTCTGATGAATTCAAATACCTGGAGCCAGCAGATTCCGTTGACGATGCCGACTCTTGAGGTAACATAGAGGAGTGGGAATCCAAGCAGGAGTCCTGCCAGATCTCAGGACACATCAGATTGGGAAACTTTTTCTGGTGAAACACCCCTCTTGTCTGCATGAAGCCAAAGAGGAAACACTCCAGAACTTGACAGCCAGTTGTGTCCATCTGTCAGTGGGAACCTCCCTGCATTTGCCCGGAACTTCTCCCAGGAAGACTATTGTTCCCAGGCCCATCCTGAGGATGCCCGGGGCACCCTCCTGCCCCTTCCGGTCACCCAGGCCGGTGCTGTTCACAGCCTCACCAAGTCTGCACAGTATCCTCAGACCTCTTGTTTTAAAAACAGGGGAAACACACTCTGATTTCTCTTCAGAGTGTGTACATCTTTCGCATTTTGAAAGTGAGGAAAGTGACAGGGAAGTTGGACATCTTGCCCAGGTCCACACGGTTCCAAGTGGAAAGCTGGTAGCAGCTGCTCTGGTTGGTCCCGGAGCCCGGGTTGAACTCAGCAGCGGCGGGTTGCCCGGGACTCTCTTCCCATGCGATTGAAACTAGAAGTCCGGCCCTCGAGCCCGGGATGTGGTCTGGGCCTTGCTGGGTGTCTTGTGGGTCTCCAGGGCACAACCTGAGCCCCTCTCCTACCCTAGCCCATAGCTCTGGCTGCAGGGCTGCAGGGGAGGGCGGTTCTCTCTCTGCTCAAAGTCCACTTGGCTGCAAGCCCAGGACACGGTTGGTGACCCCGAGGGTTCCAGCGCCTTTTCACCACCCTGGGCTGAGTCGAACTTGCTCACTCCCTGCCTGTTGGCCGGGGGTGTGGCCCGCCGCCCTTTCCAATCCAGACCAGCCTCTATTATCAGGAAGTAGGGAAGAACCTTGCCGTTTCCCCTCACAATTAAAGCCATCCAGATGGAATCTGAAATTTTTTTTTTTTTTTTTTTTTTTTTGCGGTACTGGGGATTGAACTCAGGGGCATTCTACCTCCGAGCTATACCCCCAGCCCTACTTTTTTTATTCTTTATTTTGAAACCGAGTCTCACTAAGTTGCGGAGTGCCTCACTAGGTAGCTGAGGCTGGCCACGAACCCGGATCCTCTGGTCTCAGCCTCCTGAATGCTGGGATTACAAGCGTGCGCCACCACGCCCAGCTGGAATCTGACTTTTTAAAATGACCTACAGTTCCTCTATAGTTTGAATCCTGAATGGCCCAAGGGTCGAAGATTTGGTCCCCAGCCCCTGGTGCTACTGGAAGGTGGCAGAACCTTCTAGAAGGGGGATGGCCAGTGGAGGAAGTTAGATCAATGGGGGTGTGTCCTGGAAGGGTTTTGGGCAGTGCTGGTCTCTCCCTCTCCCCTGTCTCTCTTTACCTCTCAGCTGCAAGGAGCTGAGCAGTTTCCTCTGCTATCCACTCCCACCATGATGTGCTGTGACAAATAGTAAAAGAAGCCTTGGACTGAAATCCCCAAAGCCCTGGCCCCAAACCATCCTGCCTTCCTTCTGAGTTGCACGTCTCAGGTGTTCGCCACAGAGATGCCGGCGCTCCTTTGCCTGTGGCTTTCTCTTCTCTGCCTCGGCTTCTGTACTTGTCAAGCGGGAACACGCGGTGTGCGTTTTCAGTAGGACCGGCTCCTCCTGTGGCAGAGGCACAGCCTGCCATGTCATCTCCTGCTCCGCCTGTGCCTGCTGGGCTTCGTCCTCATCCTCCCTTGGGGACCGGGGCTGGCCCAGCCAGTGGCAGAGCGAGGGACAGGGCACGCCCATGGGTCTCACCTCAGCGATCCTGCGCCCTGTACACATGTCACACGCATTCTCATGGCCCAGATCTTGCCCCGGAATGATGCTCAGGATAAGGGGCAGGAAAGCCAACCTTCTGCAAGAGGAGAGAGCAGGTGACAGATGTCGGCAAGAGCACTAATTACCATCAGAGCCCTTCATAAACATTGGCTGACGCTGGTCAGAAAAACATACCACTGGCCAAGCAGTTACCTAAAAGAATGGGGGGCACCGGGCGGCACTACAACAGGGTTCTGCAAATAGCATCTTGGGGATCTGAAGGGACACCAAACTGCCCTTCACTTGTCTCATCCTCCGTGTTTGGCCTTCGACTGTGTTCTCGTGGATACGACTTTACAGAAGCTTAAGGCAGATCAAGTGCAATCAAAGGAAATGAGGGATGGCTGCAGCTTTTGTAACTCCGTTTGAAAACTGTGTTTATTGGCTGCGTCGAAAAGCCCCAACCACCGTGTGTATTATTTATTGATCAAAGCCACTCTCCCTTCTTTTGTGCCAGATGGGAACAAAGACTCCTTTGTGCAGCGGTGCTGCGGCCGCCTCCTGGTGCTCACGGGCTGTGGCCTTGTGTACAACCGACCCGTCCCAGGCGTGACTTTCACCTGTCATAAAGAGTGCTGCCAGGCTTGTGTTTGGTTACACTTTCACCAATCGGCTCAGTCGGCCCCTCCGCCACTCTCTGGGTAATCTGTCGCAGAAAATCCAATTACTTTCCTTGTGTGAGTGAAGTTTATGCTTCGGAAAAAGTACAGAAGGTTGTGCAGAACTGAGGTGAGGTTTGGGCACGGACACAGATGGGAAGAAAGGCCTTCCCAGGCACTGTCCGGCTGCTGGGGAGAGCGGAGCAGGAAGGCAGAGCGGGCAGTGGGGCGGCCTCGCAAGGCGGCCAGAGCGGATCTGAAGTGGACTTCAGCCTCGGCTTCCTTTTCTGTGCGTGTAGCCTCCGCCTTTCGACGGTCCCCTCCATAGCAAATTGTTGGGACGGCTGCCTGACCAGTAACGCACAAGACCCTTTAGTGACAGATGGACTTACAGAGCGGCAGAGGGAGGGAGGAGGGAGGAAAGGTGGGTGGATGGATGGATGGATCGATGGATCGATGGATGGATGCATGGATGGATGGATGGATGGATGGATGGATGGATGGATGGACACATGAATGGATGGATGGATGGATGGAGTGATAGAGGGATAGATGGGGGAGAAGGGAGAGGTAGAAAAAGGGAGAGAAAGACAGAGGGAGGAAGAAGATGTGGAGTAGATTGCTGTAGTGCAGTTAGGAGACAGGCTAACAGAGATGACAGCCTTCGCTAGACAGCACAGGGGCAGGGACGACCTGCTTTGGCTTTGGATGAGCCAATCTGAGGTGGAGGGAAGGGAAACTCCAACGTGGAAGCTTCTCCTGGCTTTGGGATCTTTGGTTTTGGGGCTGGGCTGGTGTGGGTCCCCACTCTAGTGAGAAGGAACAGAATCAAAGGTGCCAAGGTGCTGCAGGGAGAAAGGGCCGCCACTCACCGTGCCCGCTCATGGGGAAATGTTCCTGCAGGTGCAGAAGTACGGAGGGTACAACTGCACTTTTAGTAACAGCAAATCTCAAACGAGCCAAGAAATCCACACAGAGGGACCAATGGCCACGGTCGCCTCCACGGGCTCCGGCCAGTTGCTCTGCAATATCCTGCCTGGCGCGGCATCCGCTAGCACCCTGCACCTCTCACCCGGAGAGCACTTTCTCCTGGGAGCCCTGCTGCACCTGCAGATCCATGCTCCCCCAATTGTGACCCGGGTGGCCAGCGGTGAGGGGACAGCCCTTGAACATGTCCAGGCCGGCTGGCCGCTGTGTGCGCACACCTGTGCTGCGGGCATCTCTAGTTACACCTGTCGGTCACCCAGCCTGCCCCAGCTTCACCACGCTCCCCCCTCGGGTGGAAGGCCAGGAGCACCTCCCCTCCGGGACGGGTCTGCAGCAGCTCTGCTGCCCCACCCCTGGGGACTTTCTGGCTACGTACCGAGTGCTGTGATTCCTCCCCCCTCTGAGAACAGATCAAAACCTTCCTCTTGGCCCCCTCTCTCCACCAATGCTGGAGCAGTGACCGTCCACCCCGAGGCCTCCTCCGCTGGCTCTGCACGTCACCAGGCGGCTCCCTCCCCACCCCCTTTCCTGGTTCCTGTCTCTGAGTACTCGGGAGCCCAGAGCTCAGTCCCGGACCCCTCCTCTTCTCTGCACTTGATCTCCAGGCTCGTGGCTTTGAGCCGCCTCTCTGCACACTGACTTCCAGAACGCAAGCTAGCTCAGCCCTCTCTTGGCCTCCAGACCACCTGCTGGAGCTCACCGCCGCCAGCGCCCTCGTCCTCAGTGGAGCCCCTGCTGCCCCACCCTCCCTGTGTCGCTGACGCCTGCTCGGGGTGGGTCCCAGGTGCATGGCCATACCTGCCCATCAACTCCACACCCAGCCCACCAGCAATGTCATTACACCCAGAACAGACTCACTCTCGAGTTCTCTCAATCTTCACAGATGAGGAGGAGGCTGGCTGACCGGCTGCTGGTGACTGCCGGGGTCCCATGGCCGCTTGCAGCAGCCTCACTGGGATGGCCGGAGGCCGAGCCTCCCTGCCTCCCTCCCTCCCGAGGGAGGAAAGAGGGCTTTCTGTGATGGATGTCAGTCCAGGTGTGATGGTGCTGGAGAGCCTGAAAGTGGAACTCTGCCCCCCTCAAACCCCAGTCTTTCTTTTTCTTTCTTTCTTTCTTTTTTCTTTTTTCTTTCTTTCTTTCTTTCTTTCTTTCTTTCTTTCTTTCTTTCTTTCTTTCTTTCTTCCCTTCCTTCCTTCCTTCCTTCCTTCCTTCCTTCCTTCCTTCCTTCCTTCCTTCCTTCCTTTCTTTATTTATTTTTTTGTGGTACTGGGGATGGAACTTGGGGGCATTTTACCTCTGAGCTACAGCCCCAGTCCTATTTTATTTTTATTCTTTATTTTGAAACAGGGTCTCTCTAAGTTGCAGAGGGACTCACTACGAAGCTGAGGCTGGCCATGAACCCGGATCCTCCAGTCTCAGTCTCCCGAATGCTGGAATTACAAGCGTGCGCCACCATGTCTGGCTTGGAGACCCCAGTCTTTAAATACAGTCCTCATATTGGCATGTTCTTATTGGCATTACCAAGGCAACGGGAAAGTATCTTGTTCCTTGGCCAGGTGGTGCCTCCTTGTCTCTGGACAGAGTGCTTACTAAGTGCAGGGCTCAGTGATC
Source organism: Graphiurus murinus (assembly GCA_004027655.1). Classification (NCBI taxonomy): domain Eukaryota; kingdom Metazoa; phylum Chordata; class Mammalia; order Rodentia; family Gliridae; genus Graphiurus; species Graphiurus murinus. Next base: position 5,416 of record PVLC010026456.1, on the reverse strand, counting down.
TGCCTTCCTTTCACCCCTATTGTCTTGGGCTGTATTGGTTGCTCATCAACTATGGGGGCTTTGAAGCTGCACATGGAGTTTACCTTTCCGGGTCCCGAAGAATAGGAGGGAAATAGAGGCACAGATTACAGCCAGTGCAGCTGTGCGTGATCTCTGAGAGCGGGTCATAAGGCTCTTGCTATCTTTGCGGCTCTGAAGTGAGCCAGGCAGAGTCACTGTGATCTTAGGGTTTTCAATTGTCTCTACATATTTTAAGGCTAAAGGCTTTACTGTGGGTAAACATTAGGACAAAGGGCAGAGGAGAGGGGGAGCTCTGAGGAGCAACAGGCAAAGCTGCCGCCTCTCCCTGCCTGAGCGCCTGCACAGCACCCAGGCTCTGACTGCTTTTAACATTTTGGAAATCAATACCGGAGCAATTTTCCAATACCATCCCGTCACATCAGTGGTGGTCTGTGTGAGCGGGGAGGGAGAGGGGGAGCCAGAGCGGCCCTCTCACCTGCCGCCCGGGCATTCGAGCTGAATGCTGTGCTCTCTGGGAGGGCATTGTACCCACCTTCCAAGCTGGGCAGGACGGCCCCAGAGCATCTGGAAGATCTACCGAGGAGGCTGCAGAGATGCCAGGAGTTCCACGGGCCTCTGCCCCGCTCTCCAGCTGGGTCTGTCATTAAGCCAACACTTGACAGGGTATTGATGGCCCCGCTGCCCCTCTCCCCAAGGCTATTCCTGGGGGGGGCGATGGCCTGGACTTGCACCCATGGGCGCTCGGTTTGCCAGTCTGTGCTGCGGCTGCAGGACGCAGTGGTCAGTGGCTTGCCCGGGCATGGAGCCTGCACCTCGGGTCTTTACGCTCGGCCCCCTCGGATGGTTAATGAAGGGTGACAGGCAGCCACAGGACGCTGGGGCCTCGAGGGCTGGGTGGCATCTGTGCAACAGCCCCTGCCGGGAGCACCAGGCCATGCTGCCGGCCCCGCCCGCACCCTTCCCACTCTGTAAAGCCGTGTTGATTTCCAACTCTCAGCTTCTGGCCTGCGTTCTCGGGGACAGCCTCGGACTCCCCTTTCCCAGTGCCAGGCAGGGTAAAGGCAGCGTGGCGAGCGGAGGGAGAGGCCTTCGGGCTCCACAAGTCGCAAGCGCTGAGCCTCCTGGGTCCCCTCGCCACGGCACCTGGGCAGGCCACTCACGACCGGGGCTTTGACGCCCACAGGAGCCCCACCTGCAGAGTGCGAGGTCCCAGGCCCAGGCTGCGGCGGGGAGACCCCTGCCTGTGTACCCCCGCTCTGCCCTTGCCCTCGGGACACTGAACTGGTGGCTTCCTGTAGACAGCCCTTTCTAGACAACGAAGCTACTGGTGCTGCCGCAGCAGGGCCTCCCTGCACCAGATGCCGAGTGTCCTGGGCGTGCCGGACTCCTGGAGACTCACAGTGCGGCCTCCCACCCTGCAAGTTCAACTCCAAAAGAAAGGAAATGCCCAGGGAGAGAACAGGACGGCCTGTGCCTGGCCCTGCAGCCGACTTCCTTCCCAAAGTCCATGTTGGATATTTAAGTGGAAACTGAATGACAGACCTAGGCATCTTTCCTCCAAGAATCTGCTCCAGGTTCTCCGTCCCACCAAGAGCAAGTTTTCATGCCTGCTCAAAGCAGGGCGGCACCTACGAGGGATCTGGGACAGACCACCCGACCTCGGCCGCCCCAGTCCTGTTAATCTGATGGACAGGCACATCAGCAAATGTTGAGAGGGACACAGATGTAAATCCATCGTCTGGCACCGCTTGAATGACACTCGGCCATCAGAAAAGGATGAGAAAGCTCTCTGTGTGCACGTGAAAAGATGTTCAGAATACGAAGTTCAGGGGAAGGTCAAGTGCAGAGCTGTGGGCCGGAGGAAGGATAAAGATGCGTCTTATCTGCTTGCGGTTACCTGAAGGAACAGAGAGATGAGCACAGGCTGGGCACAAGTGGCTGGGCGCCAGGGCTGATGAGGGGGTTGCCTAGGCCGGGGTGGATGGGGGTGAGACTTCTTTAGTGTGGACCTTTTAATTACATCCTAGTATTTGCACAAGGTAAAGAATTGTCAAGCAGAGCAGGAAGTTACAGATTAAGGGGTAGTGGTGACCAGGGTCACCCTTGCCTCCCCTCTCTGCTGAGGGGCCTCTGAAGCCCAGCCCCAGTGCCAGCTCACCCCTGAAGCCTCCAGTCAGACGTAACCACGGCCAGGCCTCCATAACGCAGTGTCTGCACATTAGGGCAGCAGCTACTTCTGCAGCCTTGCGTAATAGCTAGTAATTAGCCTGCCTGTCTCCCCTAAGTGATACTTTTCCAAAGGGAAGGCTCTGGTGTTACTCAGCATAGCACTTTGCACTGGGTGATCCAACAAGCATTCGTGGAATGAATGGACAAATGCAGGGGATTCCCAAGAAGACGCCTATCAACATCGGGGGTTCTGGCGCTATGTTAGGGACTGTGGTTCTCCCTGGGAGGAACTGGGGTGCATGGAGGTCTACGATAACAAATGTCAATCTCTGGGTTGACCACGGACCCCCTGGACCTCTTCCAGGCCCATGTTCTGCCCTGTCCTAGTGCCCGGGCAGGGGCAATTCTGGTGTCCAACTTAAGGGCACTGGCCCACTGCTGTGTTGTACTTCCTGGGCCCCCAGTGTGTCTGCACAATGTCAATCAGATGGAGAATTTCACCAACTTAAAAAGGTATAATGTTCCGCTAGGGAAAATAGATAGTGATCATTTTAATTTCTGGGCCTTTTGATGTGATTGATGTTTGATCACCTTGTAGATCTCTCTAGCTCTCGGAAACACTGTCTGGGACGGCCTTCTGAGCCAGGCAGTGCCTGGAGAAGCCGGTACCATCGCCCTGGGCTGACAGCCCCGGGCCCCGTGAGAAATGGAAGGTGCGAGGGTTAATCAGTGGGGTTGCTGGCGCTAAGATTTATGATCTTGTAATAACACCCCGTAGCATTCCAGCAGTGCGGTTCACCCTGAGACCTCAGCAGAGGAGGCAGACAGCCAGCCGGCATTGGGGCCGCCACCTCACCTTTCCATCTCCAAGGCCCCTGGAGGGACCCGTGTGTGGCCCTATGAAACCAGGGCCCGTCCTCGTGGAATTGTCTGGGGTCAGCACGATGCTCTCGTGGGTTCTTGGCCTCCGTAGTGAAAAGCATTTCAACACACACCAGATAGAGACAAAGGCAGGAGTCAATTTTAAGGGAAAGGCACAGATACACAGGGGAAAGGACACAGGTCACCTCAGAAGTATCTGGGATGGAGGCTGGGAGAGAGCGGGCGTGTGGTTTCTCCTCATCCTTTTGTATCACACCTGGAGAGGGGCTGGCTCAGGGCTCCAGAGCAGGAAATAGGGAACCCAGGGCAGCATGGGATATTGGTCCCCCACCCTTAGGGTTTTAAAAAAAAGTGAAAGGGAATCAGGGACATGGGATCTTTCCTACAATAGGTGTGACCTCCTTTTGAGAGGCAAATGGAGCTCTGAAAAAAAAAAAAATGATCCTCTTAGGATTTAATCACCTAAGGAATTTCCAATATGGAGTTAGCCCATTATGCATGGGCCTTGCTTTTTAAGGATGAGCAAGCTCTGTTTAAACAAAGCCACATTTTCCTTTCCTCCCCAATCTGTCTCCTTTCTGCCTAAATTTTTTCCCTTCTATTCTACTTCATCAGAATGGCAGGAAGCTTTGGCGGCAACCCTTCTTGCCCTCAGGGACTCATGGAATTCTGACCGTCCAGGTCACGGCCCTTCAGCCTGGCCGCCGTGACTGCCCCTGCGGCTCTGCGGAGGAGCCTAGGGCTTGCCGCCTCCCCGTCCCCGGTGGGGATCTTTCTCCTTGATCGCTTTCCACAGAAAGTTCTCCCTGCCACCTGTTCCACTCCTCGATTGCTTCATACCTTGAGCTTGTGACTGACCACCCCCAAGGTGACTAAAATCCTGTCTTCACCAGCCTGGGGTCCATTCTGGTAACGTCCAGCCCGTCCATATCCCCCTCCCAGGCCCCAGGAGGAGCTGGAGAGAGAAACAGTAATGGCGGGCTTTGGGATGGAGCATGTTCTGGACTGGTGTTGGTGGATCAGTGCCTGTATTAACTAGTTTGACTCCCTCAGCACTGCTCCTCGGTGCTACGCTCTGCTTACATTGTACAGGAATACGGAAGCCCAGAAAGGCGGAGTCACCGGGTCCAAGGCCACACAGCTAAGGAATGGCCGTGCCACCAACTCTTCCTCCTCTTCGTAGACTGACCCTAAAGAGTCCTATTTGTTTATAGTGTTTTGATAACACTTTTCAAAGGGAAAAAGATTCCTAAGCATGTATTCCAGTTTTGCTTTAGAGTTGAGAAAACAGAACAAGACAAAAACCCTGAAGTCATCTTTACAGATTCCACATCTTGAACCAGGAGCCCAGAAGTCTGAGGAGCTCCTGCTGGGGACGGTGACAGCTTGAAGGGAGAGTGTCCTGGAGCCTCCGTGTAGGAAAGCAGCCTGGTCCTCCCCGGGGAGGAGGGTGAGGTCCTGAGCCCACAGCTGGAGCCCGCTGTCCTCCCCCCTGGCCCTGGCTGCAGCAGCAGCATCCGGGAGTGGCTGGGAATGCAGAGCCCCAGGCCTGTCCTGCTGACGCAGATTCTGCCCCGGACAGGAAGTCCCGGCAAGATGCTGTCTTAATGTCTAAGTCCTGTTCTAAGCCTTCGGTTCTGTGACTCACTCTCTCTGGAGTCTGGAGAGGATGAAACCGAGGCTGGTGTGGTCGGCTGGCTGCCATGACTGGTGGCAGCAGCTTCCCCGGGATGGAGCCCAGCACGCGTGCCTGCCAACCCCACGCCACTTCCTCCTTTGGTTAATTCTTGAGATGGGCTTGGATCTTACTTGTATTTTTTCTTAATCACTATTAAAAGAAGAAGCTTTGTTGTTTGTTTAGCAATAAAAAACCGTGGTGCAGGAGAACTAAACCCGGCACTTGCGCCAAAGTGCCCGGGACCAGGTCCTGATGCAGGCTGGCCTCTTGTCCGGCATAGACACCCGTCCGTCCGTCCGTCCGTCACAGGGCGGCCACGGCAGGGGATGTGAGCTGGCCGTGGGCCTGTGCTTCTCTGTCCTACAAAGCTCCTGGGAGGGGCGCAGTCTGCTTTGGGGGCTGCTGGGTCAGCATATGGCTTAGCCAGGCCCGCACTGGGAGAGAAGGAAGGTTAAAACTTGGCCAAGAGAGCCGGGCGTGGTGGCGCACGCTTGTAATCCCAGCATTCGGGAGGCTGAGACCAGAGGATCCGGGTTCGCGGCCAGCCTCAGCTACCTAGTGAGGCACTCCGCAACTTAGTGAGACTCGGTTTCAAAATAAAGAATAAAAAAAATAGGGCTGGGGGTATAGCTCGGAGGTAGAATGCCCCTGAGTTCAATCCCCAGT
>PVLC010026455.1:0-22695 GCA_004027655.1 Graphiurus murinus | reverse complement strand
GTACTGGGGATTGAACTCAGGGGCATTCTACCTCCGAGCTATACCCCCAAGCCCTATTTTTTATTCTTTATTTTGAAACCGAGTCTCACCAAGTTGCGGAGTGCCTCACTAGGTAGCTGAGGCTGGCCGCGAACCCGGATCCTCCGGTCTCAGCCTCCCGAATGCTGGGATTACAAGCGTGCGCCACCACGCCCGGCTGTCAAAGAAGTTTTCACAGAGTCAAAAATATTATTATAAAGTCTGGCAAAAGTATTCCAAGCAAATAGCCCATGCAAAAGCAAAAAGACACAACCCAACACATTCACAGAACAACTCACCCCATTACTGCAGAAGACACCTTTTTTTAATTTTTATTTTTTTGCAGTACTGGGGATTGAACTCAGGGGCATTCTGCCTCCGAGCTACACCCCCAGCCCTATTTTTTATTCTTTATTTTGAAACCGAGTCTCACTAAGTTTCGGAGTGCCTCACTAGATAGCTGAGGCTGGCCGCGAACCCAGATCCTCTGGTCTCAGCCTCCCGAATGCTGGGATTACAAGTGTGTGCCACCACACCCGGCTAGAAGACACCTTTTAACAGCACCTGGAACATTCCAAAGGGCAGATCATACATTCGGCCACAAAACAGCCTTAAGCAACTCTAAGAAGACCTAAACCATTCCAAGTATCTTTTCTGACCACTATGTTATAAAACTAGAAATCAATAGCCAGAGGAAATTCAGAAACTTTATAAGTACATAGAAATTAAACAGCTTCTGACAATTAAAGGGTCAACATAGAAATGAAAAGAAAATAAATTAAAAATGTCTTGAATTCAACGAAAATGGAAACATAGCATAATCAAACCTTTAGGACACAATAAAAGCAACACACATAGGGAAGTTTATAGCAATAAGTGCCAACATCAAAAAAGAAATATCAGAAGTAAACAACCTAATGATGCACCTCAAGGAGCTAGGATAATGAGAATTAGTGAAAGGAAGGAAATAATAAAGATCAGAGCAAAGCAAATGAAATGGAGACCTTAAAAACAATACAAAAGATCCATGAAATGGAAGGTTGGTTTTTTTAAAAAGATAAAATCAACAAGCCTTAGCTAGGCTAAGGGAAAAAAAAGCAGAAAAATTAGAGATAAAAAAAGGACATTACAACCGATACCACAGAAATACAAAAAATCATAAGAGGTCAACAAATTGGACAACTAGAAGACATGGATGAGTTCCTGGCCATATGCAACCTACCGAGATTGAATAATGATGAAATAGACCAGACTGATAACAAGAGAACAAGAGAGTTAAGTTAGCAATAAAGTCTTTCATCCAAGAACAGCGTAGGGCCTGATGGTTTCTCTGTTGAATTCTGCCCAACATTTAAAGAAGGATGAATACCAACTTCTCAAACTATTTGAGAAAACTGAACAGGAGAGAAGCCTCCCAAACTCATTCTAGAAGTCCATCATTACCCTAACACCAAAACCAGACAAGGATACAAAGACAACAAAAAAAGAAAATTACATGCCAATATCCCTGATGAACACAGATGCAAAAATCCTCAACAGAACACTAGTACATCAAATCCAATACTACATCAAATGATCATTCGCTATGAAGGAACAACAGTGGGTATAAAGGAAGCGAGTGAGTCCTGGGAACAGGGTCCCGGGAGCTCCAACGTCACACAGGAGCTTGGGGAAATTGCACCATGACAGAATACGTTCAGGGAATAGTGGAGAAATGGGTGCCTTACCTCTGACCGATTTGAGTGCAGCCTTTGAAAAGGCAGAGCTGGGGACTGTGGAAGAGATACACCTTCCAAAGGAGGGGGGATGATCTGACCCACACTGCCCGTTTGCCATCCATCAGTAGGACAAGAGGAGTGAAGGAAACTTCCATCTGGGGCCCTGGGTAGGGTTTCAGAGCCTGAGGACGTGTCTCCTCGGGAGGTCTGGGGCCTGGAGTGGAAGCCTTGGGAGGGACAGGGGCTGGACTCCATGGCGCTGGGGTCCCTGTGGACAGAGTCAAGTGCTCTGGGAGGCAGCTTCCCCAGCCTTGCTCAGTCCTTCTGCTTCAGATGCCTTGAGAGATGGGCTTTTTCACTTGGCTAAGGCAGCCAGTCCTACTGGAGTGTGATCCAGTCCACGGACTATTGGCTCAATGTTAAGAAACTCAAAACCAAGCCGGGCGTGGTGGCATACGCCTGTAATTCCAGTACTTGGGAGAGGCTGAGATAGGAGGATTGCAGGTTCAAAGCCAGCTACAACAACCCAGTGAGACCTTGTTTAAAAATAAAAAACAAAATCTGACTAGGGGTATAGCTTGGAGGTAGAATGCCTCTGGGTTCAATCTCCAGCACCAAAAAAAGAAAAAGAAAAGGAAAAGGAACACAAAACTATCCTAAACTGTGATTTTCCCAGTGTTGATTTTGCTTGTTTATAATGTAGATCATAAGCAAGATGCTGTCACCTCCCCTTCTCTGCCATCTAATTACTTTTCAAGAATTAACAGCAACATCAAGAAAATATTTTTTGCTGGACGTGGTAGCACATGCCTGTAATCCCAGTACTCGAGAGGCTGAGACAGGAGGGTCGCAGGTACAAGACCAGGCTCAACAACAAATGAGAAATAAGAAGGGCTGGGTTGTAACTCAGAAAAGCTCCGTCATGAAGAAGTTTTGTTGTTGTTGCTGTTGTTTTGTTTTTCCAACTGGAAGTAAGTATCTCTCACACTTTTTGCTCAGCTTTGTGTCTAGCTAGGAGACAGAGCTCCGCCTTGCAGTGTCCTGCAGGCGACACCCATTCATTCAACATATACTTACCCAGCACCTTCTCTACGGCAGGCTGTACTTGGATCCTATGACACTGAGCCTGACCTTGACCTTGGCACAGGTGGTGCCCGGAAACTGGTTCATCTTTCTTCTTGCTCTATCTGGGGAGTTACTGCTCCCCAGATTCAATTCTAACCTACCTCCTCGGGAAAGGCTTCCTACTCTGCCCTGGGAAAGCTGGCTATTGCTGTCATAATACTTTCTTTGTTCATTATCGTTTTAAAGCATTTTATTATCTTATTCTCTAAGTTAATAGGCTCTGTTTGGGGGGCCAATTTCAGGTTTACAGAAAAATTGAGGGTAAAGTACAGAGTTTCTACACACCTCTCCAGCTGCCTCATATATTAGCATCTTATATTTCTCTTACATGAACGTCCATTAGTGTGGTACATTTGTTTCAGTTGATGAGTCAATATAGATATTATCTAAAGTCCATAGTTAACATTAGAATTCTTTCTTTGTAAGCTGGGCATGGTGGTGTGTAATTTCAGTACTTGAGAGGCTGAGAGAGGAGGATCGCAGAATCAAGGCCAGCCTCATCACCTTAGAACAAAACTGTTTCAAATACAAAATAGGAAGGGCTGGGGATGTAGCTCAGAGGTAGGATGCCTCTGGGTTCAATCTCCAGTACAGCACACAAAAAAGAATTCTCTCCTTGTCTTGTACATTATGTGGGTTTGACAAATGTATAAAGACATGTATCCACCACTACAGTAATATACAGAATGGTTTCACTGCCATAAAACTTTCTATATTCTGCCTCTTCACCCATCCCTCTCCGCTAAGCCCTGGCAACCACTGATCTTTTTACTGTGTCTGTAGTTTTGCCTTTTCTAGAACGTCAGTAGATAATCCTTTTGGATTGGTTTCTTTCATTTAGGAAATTGCATTTAAGGGTCCTCCATATCTTTTCATGGCTTGCTAGCTCATTTCTTTTTTTTTTTTTTTGCAGTACTGGGGATTGAACTCAGGGGCATTCTACCTCCGAGCTACACCCCCAGCCTTATTTTTTATTCTTTATTTTGAAACCGGGTCTCACTAAGTTGCGGAGTGCCTCACTAGGTAGCTGAGGCTGGCCGCGAACCCGGATCCTCCGGTCTCAGCCTCCCGAATGCTGGGATTACAAGCGTGCGCCACCACGCCCGGCTCTCATTTCTTTTGAGTGCTGAATAATATTCCTTTGTATGGATGTACCACAGTTTGCTTATCCAGTCACTAACTGAAAGACATCTTAGCTGGGCATTGTGGTGCACACCTGTAATCCCAGTACTTGTGAGGCTGACACAGGAGGATCATAGATTCTAGGTGAGCCTCAACAACTTAGCGAGATCCTGTTTCAAAATAAAAAACATAAAAGGCGAGGTGTGTACCTCAGACGTAGAATGCCCCGGGGTTAGATCCCCAGTAGGAAAACAAAGACATCTTGGTTGCTTTCACATTTTTATGCATAAAGCTGCTATACACATCTGTGTGCAGGTTTTGCGTGGATGTAAATTTTCAACTCCTTTGGGTAAATGCCAAGAGGCATGATGTTTAGGTTGTATGGAAGAGTATATTTAGTTTTGTGAGAAGCTGCCAAACTGTTTTCCAAAGAGGCTGCACCAGTTTGTACTCCCACCAGCAAGGAATGAGAGCTCCCTTACTCCATTTTATTTTAACTATTAACTACTTAGTTCCTACCACCATCCCCTCAGACTGTGAACTACCTGAACACAGAAACCACGTGCTATTTATCCAGGTATTTTCTGGGCTTGGCACTGAAATTTTTTTTTTTAGTTACTTATTTGTTGATCTTATATTTTTATGCATGACTTATTTGTTTTTGGTCCTGGGAATGGAAGCAAACGCTCTACCATTGAGCTACATCCCCAGCCCTTGTACTTGTATCTTTTAATTACAGAGTTATCTCTTAAAATGATAGCACACATCTCTGTATGCTACTTGATCAGTGGGTTGGGAACTTAAAGACCTGATGTTGTGATCTCTGTTCTGTGGGTATATTATTACCTACAATATTTTAACATCAAATTTAAATAAGGTTCAGAACTAGAGACTAATTTCAGCTTACAAATAATTTATCATTTATATTCTTGTTCTACAACTTTGGACCTCTATTATTTTTCTAAATCATAATAAGCCATCAGGACCATGACAATGGCATAGCACCACTCAGCCGGGCATCACCACAGAAGGTTTCTAACACACCACAGTCGCAGCCATCTTTTTTGCAATCTCCATTTGAAGGCAGAAGACTGACAAGAAAGGGGTAATGAAGAATAATAAGATGTAACAGAAGGCCGTACAGACGACCACGGTGCTCAAGGAACACTCCCAACCCAGGCTTGGATTAGGAAGGCGCCATAGATTTCATTCTTGTGCAGAAAATACTGGCTTGTTCCTTCTGTCTAGTAGGAGGGATAGCCTTCCTTGTTGAACTTAGCTGTATGACTTGCGATGGCCACTGGAACGTGGGTGGTCACAACGCAAGGAGGAGCTTTAAAGGTGCTTGCACGGTTTCAGGCTCTCTCTCAGTCTACCAGGAAGGGAGCATCCCCCGGGGAATGATGGTCAGTGACCTAGAATGAGAGGCATATACGCATGCCTGAACCCACATCCTGGACCACAGCTGCCTGCTGACTGTGGGTTATAAGCAGAAGAGAATGCCTATTGTTGTTTGGGGTTATTTGTTACACAGCATCAGCAGCAAGGGTTTCTGATATAGAAAACTTCCTGGAGAAAAGAGCAATAGGAAGCATTATCAGATAGACATTAAGAGAGAACAAAGCTTAGTGCAGAGAGCTCTGAGCAGGACACTGAACAATATTTATAACTGGTGTGAGGCCCCTCAATAATTAGCAACCAATGGGGAGCAGATGGATAGAAAGATAGAATCGGGCTGGAGATGATCAATCCATTTCTAAACCCCTTACTTCTTCCTGGCAAGGGCTCATGACTGATGTGCCAGGCATGATTAACTCCTTCCTACTTTCTCCTCTCTGTAGCCAAGGAATGGCTGTGTGACCCAATTCTGACCCTTGAGACCTAAACAGAAATGTCCTCATAGATTCCTGGGAAAGCCTCTTCTTTACTGATGAATGATGTTAGATGTGGTTGGAACAGTCTTTCTCCTCTCTCCTGGCTTGAACCAGGATGCAATTGCTGGAGTCATGACAGCCCTTTCGCATCCATGAGGGAAGAGCCAGAAGCCTTTCCCTATCTTTGAGCTGCTGAGCCAAAGCCCACAACTACCTACTTCCAGACATCTTACTGCATGAGGACAACTCCCCCGTCTCTGGGTAGGCTCAATAAGGGGGACTTTGTGTCAGGTGTTATGTTTTGTATTAGTTAGTCTTTCTAACTAATACAATAGCTAACATTTAGGAGCACTTACCACAAGCTTGGCACTGTGTTAAACATTTTATAGCCTTTATGCCATTTAACTTTTCTAATAATCCTACAAAAAAATGGTATTATAGCCACATTAACATTTTTTCCAGAGGCTTGGTCTGCTTAAGGCTCCACTATTCCATTTCTACCCAACTCCTGGGATGCAGGTCCTCCTCCAGTTGCAGTTCCCCCTCCCTACAGTGTAATAAGTTGGCATTTCACTCTGCCTGGCTACAATCTGGGCAAGAGACTGCCCTGAGAAATAGAGATCGAAGCCAATGGCTTCCATTGCCTCCTGATAATGAGGAAGGAAGTCATGAACTGGGGCTCAAGGCCTGGGAATGTTGGGGTTCTGAGGTCTGCAGGGAGTTTCTGAGCTCAGTGTGGTCCAGTGGAGAACTAGCTTCCTTCCAGGCCTCTGCCAGAGCCTTGAAAACAAGACTCCACTCACTCCGAGTACTGCTGCATGACGTGTCGCCAATTGTTGCACCCTTGGGATAGTTAAAAAGAACAAAGGTTTTGTTAGGCCACGTTGGATTGATGCTGCAGAATAAATAAATGTGTGTATGAATGAGCTGCATTCATGAAAGAGTGCTCAGAAGCCTAGGGGTGGGCTCCTCAGAGTGGTAACCAGAGGTGTGCATGAAAACACACACACACACACACACAAACACACACACACACACAAACACACACACACACACACACACACACACACACACACACACTTTCTTTAAGGAAAAAGATGGAGTTCCCAAAGTCTCCCTGGGTAACAGAAGCAAGATTTGAAAGGGTCGAGAAGTTAGAACGCGGGGACTAATGTAACAAGATCAAGTTTAACGAGGGCAGGTGTTGGACTCTGTACATTTGCTCAAAGCCGCCCCACACAGGGAGCTGGTGGCAATGGGGGGCTTAACCGAGGCGCGTGTGTAAAGATGGGGGTGCCCTTGGTGGATGGCCCTCTCCTGTGGCTCAGGGGTAGGGCCTGGTTGCCAAGGCCAGTAATGAGCTCCTGTTAACACAACCACAGTTTTCAGAACAAGGGACCCAATGGGGACGAGAGTTAGACCACACCGGCAGTCTAAGCTCAGATCTGGCGGGCACACAGGCGGACGGGTGATACAACTGAAACCTGGCATGGGAGACAGCACCGGTGGAAAGAGAAGAGGAAGATGCCCAGGGTAAGCTCCACTTGGGCCCAAGGCCGCTGTCCCCTTAGCAGCTGGGTAAGAGACGGGGGTGCTTAAGTGAATGGCCCTCTCCCGTGGCTCACGAGTAGGGTTTGGCTGCCCCAAACAGTAACCAATAAATTGAGACATCCCAAAGTATAGAGAGCTTTCCAAAAGAAGTGAGTTCCCCATCTATGGCAGTATTCAAGTATAAAATAGACAACTTCTTGCTGGTGTTGTTCTAGGAGAGATCTAAGTGTCCAATGAAGGCTTGGGCATACACGTCGACTTCTGTAAATCCCAAGAATTTGATTCCCTAAGACGAGATATGAAAGCCCTGTCCATGTTTAACTCTCAGTCATCTCTTTCTCTTTTGTTGGTGATTTCCAAAGAAAAAGGTAGGATGGAAGGCTGAAAGAAAAGGAAGAAGGAGGGGAGAGCAGAAAGAAGGAAGAGTGGACTGTGCAAAGGCCGCTTCATGCTCTCCAAACCCAGGGGAGAGACCAGGACTTCTGTGCTTTACCTCATTACAGCTTTCGTTGTGGGGTGTGGTAATTGTCTTGACACTAGTTGTGTTTATTTTCCAACATTTTTTTCCCCTAACACATGGTGCTTGGTAAACAATACCTACCAATAAACATTCATTGGATGGATGGATGGATGGATGGATGGATGGATGGATGGATAGATGGGTGGATGGATGGATGGATGGATGGATGGGTAAATGGATGGATGGATGGATGGATAGTGCATATTTTAGACTTTGTTAGAGACATTTGCTAGGCTGGCACATATTTAATACAATATTCCTAGGTAGAATTTGTATATATTATTCCACTGGAGGGAGAAGGGAGCCAGACAGTCAGGGGTGGGGGAAAGATACACCACAGAAGTAAAAACCACCTTGTGGGTTTCAGAAATGTCTGGGATATTATGCCTGAAGCTGAAACATCGGGTCATAATTACTTTTTCTTTTCTATAAACAGCTTATAGATTTTGTAAAAAAAAAAAAAAAAAAAAAGTAAACAACAAAACTTCTTGTTGCTTTTTCTGTGCCTCCTTTCCATGTTAGTTTTTGGTAATGAAATCGCATGCACATCTGTCTCTGGAATTCTGAGTCTTGATACTCTTTGTTTGTTTTGCTCTCTAACATTTCGACAAACTGTGTCTTGCTCTTGTATCTTGTGTAAAGGTTTTAAGGAGCAAAAGTTCTTGTGCGTACTCGGGGGATGCCAGTAAGACTAGGATGCTCTGATTCCTGATCATAGTAGCTGCAGGCAGAGCAGGTGCTCAAAAAACTACGTATATAGAAGCCCGGCGTGGTGCTGCATGCTTGTAATCCCAGTACTTGGGAGGCTGAGACCAGAGGATCCGGGTTCTCGGCCAGTCTCAGCTACTTAGTGAGGCTCTCCGCAACTTAGTGAGACCCTGTTTCAAATATAAAGAAAAAAATAAATAGGACTGGGGGTGTGGCTGGGAGGTAGAATGCCCCTGCGTTCAATCCCCAGTACCGAAGGGAACCCCCCCACACACACACAGAATGAATACAGTGTTCACTGTCTCCCAGATAGGTTCCATATGATGAGCACATTCCTGACATTACTAGCTGCTCCACCTCCGTGAGTAAGTGTGATTCTGATCTTGGAGACAAAGGAGTCAGAGGAGGGCACTAGTCAGGGTTGGTAACCGCAGGAGTTGGGATTCAAAGCCGACTCAAAGCCAGGCTCTCTCTCAGCGGCAGCTCCTAAGGGGACGGTGGCCTTTGGCCCCACCGGAGCTCATCGTGGGCATTTCTTGCTGCCAGCCCAACTCTCTCTTCTCTAGTCGTTCTGGGTTCCAGAACTCTGGCAGCCTGCTTCAGATGCTTCTAAGAACAAGGAAGACTGTAGGTATTAAATGGACGGTGGCGGCAGGGGGGTGAGGGGCAAGAGAATCAATGAATGGACACCTAGCTACATACGACTCCTGCCCCTGACCTGCATCTACAGTATCAGCTGCACCCTTCCATCTCCCAGCACGTCCTAAAAACACAGACCGCCCGACTGCTCCCTGTCAATCCCCACTGCCTCCGCTTACCCCCGCAGCCTAGGATGAGAACCGCCCCGAAATCCTGGTAAGGGAGCACACGTTGGCTCCGGCTTTGCCCAGACCTCATTAATTCAGGAAGATGATCCCTCCGCCAGTGGAAAGACACCGATGCGTGCAAAAACTCCTTAATTGCTGGTTTCCTTTTGCCGTCTGCTCCCTTAATAAATTTGGAAACTATTTTATGTAGATGATGTTCATTGAATGGTGCCTCTGCCTTTTCCTGCTGCAGCACCAGGGCAGAGCAGGGTGGAGGGAGACCGCCCGCCCGCCCGCCCGCCGGGGAACCGGCGGCTTCCCCAGGAGATGGCCCTGGTGAATGCATTGGGTCTTCTACCCCCAACCAAATTCCTAGCTGTCTGTGACTGAATGGGCCAGCAATGGAATAATCACAAAGCAGAAAGAAGTCTTGGCACCAGAGGAACTTTGAGGGCAGGAAGCTGAAACCAAGCCTGCAGATGCCTGGGGTGAAGTGGGTGGCTTTCAGGAGGTCAACGTGTGGGTGGGAGTGAGTGAGTGAAGGGAGGAAGGGGGGTGCTGATCCACTTGGGAAGTCGGACCTGGAGGAGTAGCCCTGCCCACTGTGAGGTCTAGCCAGAGCAAGGGGCTAAAGGAGAGATGCTCGATGCTCCCCCGAGCTCTGTCTCCATCATCTCTGGCCTCAAAGCCAGAGTCCCTGCAGCTGACCTGCATTTCCACCTGGCTGGCCCACTGGCCCCAGCCTGGCTGCTCTTCCTCCACACCCTGAAGCTGAGCTTCCCAGGTCTGCTTTGTCTGTGCTACTTACTAGCTGTGTGACCTTAGGCCAATGTCTTAACCCTCTGTGCCTTAATTTTTCTTATTTATAAGACGGAGATCACAAAACTTCCTACTACATAAGATTTTTGGTTTATTCTCTGTCAAACACTGAAAACAGTGCTTGTCACTTAGTGTTTCATCTTCATCATCATCATCATCAATCTCTTTTCATGACAACCAGCACTCACACCAGAAATTTCAGCTTACCTTCCTGGGAAATTAATTTTCTACTGTACTCCCATCCTCAATTCCCTGGAACCTGTACTCCCCAAGGCTACAACAAATATAAGACAAACTTGAGAGGAAGGAGAGGCAGACAGCATGTAGACAAGGAGCTGGCAGAGACTAAACACGAAACACTAGTGAAATGCCACCACGTGACTGGCCCAGTCCACCCTGGCGACGGCACCTGGTGGGCACGGCAGAGTCCTTTATGCCCTTGCATACACGGCAAAAACCAAAACAAGTGGCAACCCAAGAAGGGGTGTTTGGGGAGAAAAGAAAGAAGGTCTGAGGGGAGGGGCTCTCTCTGCAGACAGAGGGCGCTATAGGCACCCTAGGAGTGGAGGGCTAAGGTTGCTGCTGGCTGCAGAATTGGAACCATGGCTGGGCTCTAGAGCATTTGTCCTGTCTCTCTGCCCTTTGTTGACTCTGTGTGGGAAGGAAGCGGGAGTAAGGTAGTGCTTGCACGTGTTACTGGACTCTGTGAACCCAGGGGTGCTCTACCACTGAGCTACATCCCCAGCGCTTTTCTAGTTTTTATTTGGAGACAGGATCTCACAAAGTTGCCCGGGCTGGCCTTGAACTTGCGATCCTCCTGCTTCATCCTAGGAGTTTCTGGGATTACAGGCATGTACCACTGTGTCTAGCTATCACCCTTGCAGACAGCAGGAGCTACAGCTGGGGCCGGGTGCTGTCTGAGCTTGTGTGGAATCACTGAGTCCTGTAAGACTCTCAGGAAGCAGTCAACATGTGGAAGTCCTTGGGTTACAGTTAGGGACTTTATATAGGAAATAACAAATGAAGCATTTTGGACACAACAATTTGGGGCATAGTGGGGTATTTTGCTGTCAACATATAGGATTGTTGTTAAAAGCTTCTTGTAAGTGGTCGTCATTCAACTCTAAATTGATTTCAAAATGAATACCCAACCCATCATTTGCTACTTTGGGAGACAAAACTCTTTCTGTGCTGCCCTCGTGATGCCCAATGCCTTCATATTCAAGTATGAACTCAGAGCCACTGTGATTTCCTGCCTTTTTTTTTTTTTTTTTTTTTTTTTTTTTTTTTTTTTTTTTTTTTTTTTTTTTTTTTCGGTACTGGGGATTGAACTCAGGGGCTTTCTACCTTCGAGCTATACTCCCAGCCCTATTTTTTTATTCTTTATTTTGAAACCGAGTCTCACTAAGTTGCAGAGTGCCTCACTAGGTAGCTGAGGCTGGCCTCAAACCCGGATCCTCAGGGCTCAGCCTCCCAAATGCTGGGATTACAAGCGTGCATCACCACGCCCGGCTATTTGCCTGCCTTTTTGGTGAACAATTATGAAAACTAGTAGCTGGCCTAAATGGCTTCCGAAATGAGCAGCTGGGAACTGGGCCCTCCTGGGAGGGTAGGGAGAACCCCAACAGCATGGCCAGTGCTTGGTGGTGGATAGCTTTTGGAATCCTGCTATGTTGGCCTGCCTTATGCCTACTAAGCAAAGAAAGAGGAAGACAAGTAATAACGGAGACCTAAAAATATATCAACAAGAATCAATGTGTTGTGAGGAAATTCCAAGCTTTATTAAATGCACTTTTGGTGAAAGAAGCCCTACAGAGATTTTCTTAATAAATTTCAAAGAGGGGAGATGTTTGGTCTCTGGAGTCGCCTACATAAGCAATTGTGGTATTTGTGGAATGTGGAACTGTGTGGTGCCTGGGGGTGTCATTCAGCTGGTATGAAGGTCATTGCTGTGACAGATCAAGGTCTCCCATGGTGGTTTGGGGTGGGCTGGGACTGTCCACAAGTGGGAAGGTTCTGCTCACGTGCTGGACTCCCAGACGGCGAAGGGCTTGAGAGCACAGCCATTCCTACATGTATCCATAGCCTCCGTACACAGATCTGCGGTCAGCAGAGACATTGTCCTTATTTTAAACACCTTGGTAACTCATTCCAAAATCCAACAACGCCCACATTCAGGAAATTCTTCTTAATGTTTAGCCTAAATCCTTCATGCTGCAATGTAAACTCATTATTTCTCATTCTGTTCAAAACAGAAATAGGGAACAGCTGTTCTCCATCACTGGTTCATACACTTGAGGACTTTTATTTCACCCATCCCCTAAATCTTCTCTTCTCCAGAATAAGTACTCTAAGTCCCAGAAACAATCTCTGGGGCCAACCCAGACCACATAGGCCAATTTAAGTGCTCCCTTAATTCCAAATACCGACCCAAGGTACCATCTCAGGCTCCATTCTTGAGCAATGTATCATTGGGGGAAGTGGATGCCTAAAAGCAAGGCAGCTTCCTTCCAATATTTGAGGGAGACTCCCTGCACCGCCAGGTGTCTCAGCATCTCCAGCATGAATTTCAATCTAGAGTCCTCCTCAAGATGCTCACTGCCACAATTACTAACTATACCAGACACTGTGCCGCACACTCTCTATATACCATATTATTTAATGCTTGCAATAGCCCTATTGCATAGATTTTTTTAACCTTTATATCATAGATAAGAAATAACTTCTAAAGATCTCACTACTAGTAAATGACTGGGATTTGAACCCAGCGCAGTTCGACACAAAGCCCAGGCTCTGACCACAACGCCAGGCTAGGACGTGGTTCCCCCTCTGCAGAGTCCCATCAAGACGGGTGTCTGAAAGGACCAGCAGCAGACCATGAAAACAGCTTCTCCACAGCTCTGCTTCTTGAGTGACATGTCTTTCTAACTCTTGCTGATCTTTTCCTACCTACACAAGGTAGGCTGAGGTTACATAAAGCTTTTTTATTTTAGTCTTCAGAGCAACCAACTCAGCACGGTGGTGCACACTGTAATCCCAGCTACTCAGAAGGCTGAGGCAGGAGGATCATAAGTTCGAGGCCAGCATGGGCAACTTAGTGAGAGCTTGTCTCAAAATTAAACACTTAACGGCCAGGGATGTAGCTCAGTGGTAAAGCACCTACCTAACATGCATATGGCCTTGGTTCAATCCCCAGAACCACACAAATAGAACAAAACAACATACAACACACCACCCCCCTCTAGCTGCCCCAAAAGAAAACAAAAACAAAACTTCAGCTTCATGTTATAGTTGGAATGTTTCCATCAAAACTCATACTGGAATTTAATCCCAATTATACAGTATTAAAAGGTGGTGCCATGCAAGATCCCTTCCCTTCCTTCCTTTCTTCCTTCCTTCCTTCCTTTCTTCCTTCCTTCCTTCCTCTCTCTCTCCCTCCCTCCCTCCCTTCCTTCCTTTCTTCCTTCTCTCCCTCCCTCTTTCTCTTTCTCTCTCTCTCTCACTCACTCTCTCTCCCTCTCTCTCACTGGGGAATGAACTCAGAGCCATTCTTCCTCTAAGCTACAACCCCAGCCCTTTCTATTTTTTTTGTTTTTGTTTTTGTTTTGAAACAGGGTCTCACTAGGTGGCTGAGAGTCTTGCTAAGTTGCAGAGGCTGGCCTTGAAACTGTGATCCTCCCATCTCAATCTCCCACGTACCGGGATTACAGTCACGTGTCACTACACCCAGCATCAGGCAAGATTTTTAGGAGGTGATTAGGTCGTGAGGACTCTGCCCTCATGAATGGATTGACCCAGTCATGGAGCAATAGATTAACGAGGAGTTTTCTAGAGAGTGAGTCTGTGTCTTGTAAACTCCCCTCTCACCATGTGCTGCCCTGCACCTTCTCAGGACTCTGCAGCAGAGCCCCCTCTGTCAAGAAGGCCCTGGCCAGATGGAGCCCCGTGAAGGATCTCCAAGCACCCGGAACCGTGAGCTGAATAAGCCTTAGCAAGTTGTCCGATCTGGGGCATCCTGTTGTAGCAAGAGGAAAGGGGCTAAGGCGCTCCCCTGCCTCACTTGTGTTTGATTGGTTATCTCTGTGCATGCTTGTCTGTCCATTAATCCTTGCCTTGTTCCAGGCAGGACTTGGGCTTTGCTTTTTGTTTTCTGCACTTCGCACAGTACCGCCTATTGAGAAGACACTGGAAATATGTTTAGATAAGACTCCCTAGCTGAATGGACGCATGGGTGGAACCTAGTAACTCCACACTTACTAATGACTCCCATTCTCCAGTTTGAAAGCATGGCTTGCAGTGGATGCATGTGGATCTGTTTGTATAAACATGGCATACCCGTATCCCTGCTTCAACAGCACGACTGGTTTGGGGGGTACTGAACAGTTAGGAGATAAAGAGTCTAATCTTGTTTCCCCCACTAGCTAATGTGTGATCTTGGACAAGTCACTTGTTTTCTCATCTGAAAATGAAGATAGTTGGCCTGGATGATATTTAAGGCCCTTTCCACTCCTAAATTTCCATAATTCTATGGCTATCTACAGACTTATCTAAATAATAACAAAAAAACACTACTTCATGCTGAAGAAACACAGTCATAATAAACTAAGCAAAACCAAATGCCCTTCAATATCCTGTTGTGAACTATAAAATGTCCCCTAAAATCACATTTTCCCCTTGAAACAGGATGTAGGAAAAATATTTTCCTATTAAACTCTTTTAAAGTGCAAGGGAAAGCATTTATACTGTGATTTGCCGCCCAACTCAATAAAGAGTGGAGGATTCAGCTGTCTTAATTAGGGAAGATACAGTCAAAATGCAAAGGTGGTGGAAATTCAAGTTGGAAACCAAGATGCGTGCCAACGCAACAATGCACCGGGTTTCTGGAGGGAGTTTCCAAGTGTGTATGGAGCAGTTTATTTTTGCCATTATGTTGGGGAAGCCAGTAAATGAGTTTTTATGAGATGGTTTATGAAACTCCTGGGGTGGACCCAGAAAGCGCTGGGAAGAAGTTGGACAAGCTTCCAGCCCTGTGGGGGGAGGGGAGAGGGCTTGAACTTGGGTGAGTGTTGAGACACTGTTGCCAGCTGAGTCCTGTGAAGAGGGGCGTGCAAAGTGGGACAAGGATCCCAAGAGGTAGACAGGGCTAGAAGATTTCACAAGACTGCTGCCCTGTGCTTTTAACACTGGAGTGTCTAGTAGATTAAATCCTTCAAGGGCAGGGGCTCTTTTTTTCTTATTTCTGTAATGCCAGGAGTATTACAAGGAGCAGGACCACAAACATGGTTTGAGAAATGAAAGAGGACAGGCAGATCTATAGAAGGTGGAGAAGACAAAGAAATAGATTCTCCCCCACAGCCACACCCCTCTGGCTCTGCCCGGTTTCCAAACAAGTCTGTCTCCATTGCACGAGCTCTGGGTGACATTTTAAATCCATACTATAACAGCATATTTGTAGCAGGAGATAATAGGAATCTCCTGGGGAGGAGAAGAGGGGGTCTTTCCCAAGGCCATTGATGATGTCAAGAAACACTAAGAACCAGTGAGTTAAACTCTTGTCTCACTTCACACACACCCCTTGCCTTCTCATATGAAAATTAGCAAAGTATATGTTTTAATTTCCTTCCTTCCTTCCTCCCTCCCTCCCTTTCCCCTTCCTTCCTTCCTTCCTTCCTTCCTTCCTTCCTTCCTTCCTTCCTTCCTTCCTTATTTCTGTTACTCAGGATTGAACCCAGGGGCATTCTAACTCTGGGATTCACCCCCAGCTCTTTTTATTTTGAAACAAGATCTCACTAAGTTGCTGAGGCTGGTCTTGAACCTGTGACTCTCCTATCTTAGCCTCCCAAGTACTGGAACTACAGGCCTGTACCACCAGGCCCAGCAAATTTTCTGAGTAAGTCAATCTCCTCATGGCAACTGCCTGAGATATGATTGGCAGAATTCAAACCACGAATAATGCCCCACCAATGTTGCGCTTTCTTTAGTCACACAGACCCAGGATAACAGAATCTTTGAGTGCCTGGGTCCTGTTTTGTCCCTGTGCTAGGACTCTCTCTCATTGCCAAGTAGATCCATGCTCTCTTGCCATGGGCTGCTTCTCTGGTGATGATACCGAGTTTCTTGCCAGGTCCTGGTCTTACAGAGCCAAATAATGAAATATGTAGACATTAGGAAAGTGAAAGTAGGAAGTTTATTTTAAAGGAGCAAGCAAAGCAAGCTGAGAGGCAGATCCCCCTTAGAACCCTTGGCAGACTCCAGAGTCCAGTGGGGACTTCTGGTACTGCCCAAGGGTAGCCCGGGCCACGTACTATCAATTGCATACTGTCAATTGCATATCACCTTCCCTCAAAGTCCACTCAATCCACCAAGGAGAGGCAGGGTTACACCTCCCACACAGGGGAGGGTCTCGAGAGGGTAGTCGATACTAGTGCTGAGCATGGGACTTTAAATATGTTTAAAGCCCCTTTATGTGAACATTAATGAAGAAAGTACCCCCCCCCACTTGGTTTTTAAATTTGTTTTTCCTGTCTTAGTTAATTTGTCATCTGTGACTATTAGTTCCCTGAGGTCAAGAGACTGTTCTGTTTCCTGGTCTATATATGGCAAGTCCACGGGTCTACTGTTGGTGCCCATCGATTTTTAGTTTCTGACATCTTGGCTCCACTCCTCCACATTTAATTTTTCATGTTCGATGAACAACACATAGCCACCTTCCTTCTTAGGAGCGGTCTGGATTTTGTTTTTCTTAACCTTCATCTCCTGGGACTCC
This sequence comes from Graphiurus murinus, assembly GCA_004027655.1. Lineage (NCBI taxonomy): Eukaryota > Metazoa > Chordata > Mammalia > Rodentia > Gliridae > Graphiurus > Graphiurus murinus. Next base: position 5,668 of record PVLC010026455.1, on the reverse strand, counting down.
TGTCCCCTCACTGCCTACCCACTACCTACCTCCTCACCGGGACTGGCTTGCTTCCTACCACCTGGTCCTGGTGGTACCTGGTCATTCAGATCCCCAGGATGGATGTGGCGGTGTGGCAAGCATTCCTTTTCTTTCTTTGCGCTTATGTAGACTTCTCAGAGTGGCATGCCTTCTCAGATCAAAAAGGACCATGCCACATTCTCCATTCCTTTTCTTTCTCTGCATTTACTTGGACTTCTCAGAGCAGCATGCCTTCCCAGCTCAAGGACCACTCCAGATCCTCCATGCTCCTGCCGGACCTCCAAACAAGCCCTCTCCTCGCTTCTGCATTCGGATAGCTCCTTAAGAAAGCTTGGGAACAAGAGTCAAGCACCTCCACCCTGTCTGAATCACACGTCGGGAGAAGCATCGCCATGTGCTGATGGCCACTGGACATCCTTGCCACTGCGCATCTGAGAGGAACCCTTCCAGACTCAGTTCACTCTGCTCTCTAGTCATCCTTGGAGGGCGGGGACCTGCTCAGATGTGATTCTCCAAGAACAGAGGACGGTGGGGAGGCCAAGAGATGGGAAAGGAGACGAGGGGAGACAGCTGCAGGACTTGGACGAGTATCAAGAAAGATACAGACTCAAGGCGGCTGGAGGTGGCTTTTCCAGAGGGAAGGCATGCCCCAACAGGGACTAAGGACCAACAGAAGGAGGGCCACACTGAAGGAGTCAGGCCCAGAAAATGGAGACTAGGTCCAGATGTAAGGACGGAGGGGTGGGGATTATGCTGTGTAGTAGTTTCCTGGAGTTGTAATACCATTAGACGAAACAAACTCTGTGACTTGAAAAAAACCAGCCGTTTATTTCTCCCAGTCCCCGAGGGGAGAAATCTGAGACTGGGGTGTTTGCAGAGCCACACAGCCTTCTGAGGCTCCGGGGAAGAATGGTCTCTTGCTTCTTCCAAGCTTACAGTGGTGGTCAGCATTTCCGAGCATGTGGCCGCATCTGTCATTGTCATGGATCAGCATGATAACCTTTGTGGGTTCTTGGCCTCCGTGTCAAAAAGAATTTCAACATGTACCAGTCAGGGACAAAGGCAGGAGTTTTATTTAGTAAAGTGAGGGACTCAAGGGAGAAGGCAGGGCATCCCAAGAGGGGAGATCGTCCAGGCAAGAGAGTCTTTGCAGCCTTTGCAGTTCTTCTACAGAAGCCCCAAGAAGGGGTGGGCACAGCAGCGGTCTGGACCTCCTTTTCCTTAGGTTTCTTAGCAACCAGACCGAGCGTGGTGATTGGCTGATGGTTCCTATGTTTACTAAGCATCTCAGGAATCTCAGGTGGGGGGAGAGAGGCCACTGAGATTAAGGGTGTGGGCTCATGGAGGCTTCAGCCCAAGATGGAACACACCCTATAGGGTCAAGTTAAAGATTATGAACTTTCCAGATTTTAAAACTATATTTTTCCTTTCCTTGCTAATCCATCTCCTTTCTACCTAAAATTTTAATGTCTTCTATTCTACCTCATCAACATGACCTTCTCCTCTCTAGGTATCTTGTATGAGGACGGTTGTTGGATTTAGGGCTCATGTGGGCAATCCAGGATCATAGGCTCATCTCAAGATCCTTAATTTAATTGCATCTGCAAAGGCCCTTTATCCAAGCAAGTTATTCTAGGAACCTGGAGGTGGACATAGTTCTTGAGGGGCCAACATCTGGCTCACTATACGGTGGGAGAAATGGAAATTCAGATGAAACAAGCCAGTGGGTCAGGGTAAAGGGCCTTCTCTTGGAGACTTTTCTAGGAATTTTATGTACTTGTGGTCACTTGAGGCTTTAGTCTGATGTTTTGAGCTAACTTGGGTCTTATCTCCACCATAGTCTTCTGTATTCTTAAAAATCTAGACAGGAAACTTAAGACATTTGTCTCTACCATTTTACCCAAAAAATTCCAGGGCCCCAAACACAGTACTGGCACAAGGCACCACTCACTGAAGGTCTGGTGTAGCTGAGCTTCCTTCCCATCAAAATCCCTTCCAATTACTTACTTTCTACTTTCTTGGCCCCCTCCCTAGGTTCTGGCTTCCCCTAACTCAATCTCCCCCTTACTTTATTATTCAGAGCAATTTAACTCTCTTTCCTTCTACTCTGCCCCAGGCTTACCTTTGCATAGCCAAAGACTCATTAATGTCTCCATAAAACAAAGGGCCGTTTATGCAAGGCAGAATCATTGGCAGAGGTTTTGTAATTCCTTTCTTTCTCTCTTCCTCCAAAAGCTATATGGAGATTTACTTTCCTCAAACAAGAAGAATGAAGAGGCTACAATCTGAATTTTAAACAATCCTTTTCTTCCTCTTATTTGGTAAATGCATATTTTCTTGACATTTATTTCTTACAAACTTCTCAACCCTTTGATCTCAGAAGGCCTTTACACTAAAACAATTATTCAGGTTCCTACGCAATTTTTGTTTATATGGGTTTTACCTATTGATATTTGCCATATTGAAATAAAAACGACAAACTTAAAGAGTATTTGCTTATCCATCTAAAAATAAGGATAAATCAATTGCCTGTTAACATAATGGTACCATTTTATGAAAAAAAATTATTTTTTCCAAAACAGCAACAACAACAAAACCCTGGTAAGAAAAATGGCATTTATATTTTCTGCAAATCCTGCTAAAGTGTGGCTTAATAGAAGACAGCTGTTCTGCATTTAGTCTGTAGAAGGATGAGTCTGGAGAACTCATCTAACTATACAGCTCATGGGAAGATGAGAGTGAAAAGGAAAATAGCATCTCGGTATTATCATAAAAATAACATTTGATCTTGCTGACCACTAAACCTCTATTTTAATACACATTCTAGTTGCGCCACTTTTTCTTTTTCTTTCCAGGGGAAAACAAAATAAAAATGGCTTGAACTGAATCAGATCCTGAATTAAAACTGAACCCTGAATCCAAACTGCAGGAAAACAAAACAAAAAAACCCTCATTGATTGCCTTGTATTCAATTTAAAGAACGATAACTCCAAATGGTACATTTAAAAACTATCTATTAGGGATGAACATAATCCAGTGGAGTTAGTCACTTTTCACCTTTGAATCTGATAAATTCCTACGCATCCTTCAACTCTTTGCTCGGGGATACCTTCTCTACAGAGTCTTTCCCCCACCCTAAATAGTAAGACTGAAACTAATCATATTGCCAACACGGTAACTAACACTTACTAGCCACTTACTAGGCGCCAAGCAATGTCAAAACACTTTACATGCGTCTTCTGATTTAATTATCAACACACTCCGAGGAAGACGCTGGCTTCCCTTTGCAGAAGAGCTGAAGGTTGGAGAAGAAAGGCTCTGGCTTCGGGTCGTACACCTGCACTGTGCTAGCTCTCCTGGCACAGTCCACGGCTCCGTCAGGTTCCAGGTGAGTCCTTGGTCAAAGGTCAAGGGAGGCCCGCCTGGGCACACCTGCAACCCAAGCGTGCGGGCTCAGTCAGTCAGGGAAGCACGGCGAGGGAGCGAGCCTCCCGCGTCCCCTCGCTCCCAGGGCACACAGGAGCTCCGGGAAATGTCCTCGAGGTCCAGCCAGCCGGGAGGAGCGAGGAAAGCCCGAGGGCGCGCCGCCGGCCCGGAGCCCCTGCGCCCGCCAGCCCAGGCCGGAACCTTTCTCCTCTCGCCGCGGTATCCGGGCGGAGGCCGGAACCTTTCTTCTCGCGTCGCCTTTGCCGGGCGGAGGCGTGCGGAGCCGGAACAGTCCTCGGGCTGCCGGGTTCGGGCTGCGGTCGCCGGCTGCTGACGTGGGCGGGCCGGTGCGGGGCCGAGGGTGCGGGACGCTATGGCGGTGGACATCACGCTGCTGTTCCGGGCGAGCGTCAAGACGGTGAAGACGCGGAACAAGGCGCTGGGAGTGGCGGTGGGCGGCGGCGTCGATGGCAGCCGCGATGAGCTGTTCCGCCGGAGCCCCCGGCCCAAGGGCGACTTCTCCAGCCGGGCCCGCGAGGTGGTGAGTTGGTTGCTATGGAAACGGCGGGGTAGCCAGGAGCACGGGCTGCTGGGGGAACCTGACCGGGGATCCCAAACCTGCCCTCGCCCCGGGAACGTTGGGTGAAGCAAGTGATCCCAGGGAGGGGACCTGACAGCTGGCCCCGGAGAGCCGACACCTGTCCAGGAAAAGGAGCAGGCTTATTTTGAGGAAGGGGGGGGCATATCGGGGACTCTAGGAAGCAGATTTCTCCAGAAAGAAGGCGCTCGGAAACCTATCACGCGCAGAGTCCGCGAGTTACTTTGTGAGTTCGCGGTCACTGGAGACTTGATCGCGGGGAAACGTCCCCACGGTTCTTTGCTTTCTGTTGCAGCGATGACCATACTGTTGGTCTCTTCTGTTTACCTGACGGCCTCCCTTCTGACCCTCATTGAGTCCAAAACCCACATTCAAGCCGTACTCTCCTTTCCCTTTGCCTCCTGCAATAAGTAGGACCACGTACCTCTTGAGACTGGTGTAGGTACTCTTTCACAAACACTCTGTGTTACAGTCCTCTAAACTGCTTTCTGTTTCTTGAACACAACAGGCTTTCGTTCATCTCCGTGAGAGGAGGGACCTTCTCCTTAAGGGCAGGAACAGGGTTGGCTTCATCTCAGAAGGCATGACTCAGAGCATTGCTTAGTAAACGTTCCTTGAATGAATGAGTGAACAAATGGTTATCTGTTTCCCCCATGAAACCGGAAACTCTTTAAGGGGAGAGATAATATTTGCCTAGTATACTTTTTTATTTTTGGCACCAAATGTAGATCTAGTTTTTGTGTGGCCTAAAGCTTATAAAGTTCTGTGTGCCCTCTTGAAGAAATAAAAATACAAAATCACTAAAAAAGGTTCATAGGTTTGGAAGGTACAAGTGAGCGGCCTCTGAAGCTTAAGGTTCATTAATTCCACAGTAAATTCACCTCTGGTTGACACACCGTTTAATGTCTGGCACTTTTTAGATATTCATATATTTTTGACTTAATATATGTATGCATTAATTAAAGAATGACATTTTGCAAAGGGTGGTTTAAGTATCAGTAGGGGGGTTGGGTCAAATAAATACAGCCCATCAGCATACATCTATTAAGCACCTACTTTCTGACCAGAGTAACACAATATAAAAGGATCGGTGGAGGACAAATACACATAAACAAAGCAAGTACAGTAATCCTCGCAGGTGCTGTGCAGGACACAAAGGAGAATGTGATTAGTTCCACCTCAGGACTGGAAAGGCTTTATAGGGGCAGCAGTTCCTGAAACAAATCCTAGAAGAGGAGGAAGAGTTGGTTACAGTGCAGATCAAGTGGGGAAGGGCATCTGAGGCTGAGAACAGCATGCACAGAGGTGTGAGGTAGGGGACGGGTTGGCCTAAGTTGGTTTGACAGAAATTTGAATATGGCACACTCAGAGAAATTGGACTCGAGCGGAGATCTTGAAAGGCCTTATAGATCACTCTTGGTGGAATTTGAGCTTTGCCCTATAGGCAATCCGATGTTATGTGGTTCGTGGAAACACAGGAGAAGGCCTAAGAGACCAGGTTTTTGTCTTAACCTTGCAACTCTTTGCCATATGACGTTACTAAGCAAGTTTTATGGCATCAGTTTCTGTAAAGAGGTCCCTTCTTTATTTTCCTCCTCAAACAGAAGACTTAACAGAATTACA
>PVLC010026454.1:0-23800 GCA_004027655.1 Graphiurus murinus | reverse complement strand
CTTTGCTTAGTTGTTTGCTGCCTGGAAATTATTGTTTCTCCGGTTCTGATGTTTATTTATTAGTTCTTCTTTGTAGTTAATCTTTTTGACTATTTTCTCTGGTGCTGGTTTGGAAGACAAATTCTTTCAGTTTCTGTGTGTTGAGGAAGGTTTTTATATCCCTGTCAATTTTGAGAGAGTTTTGCTGGATAGGAGAATCGTGGCTGCAAGTTATTTTCTTTCAGAGTTTGGAATATGTTACTCCAGTCCCTCCTGGCTTTCATGACTTGGTTTGGGAGGTCTGGAGTGATTCTGATTGGTTTGCCTCTAAATGTCACTTGGCCTTTTACTTTTGTTGCCTTTAGAATTCTTTGCCTCTACATTAGTCAGCTTAATTATTTTGTGGCGTAGTGAACCTCTTCTTTGGTCTTGTCTAGAGGGGGTTATATATGTTTCCTGTACCTGTGTATCTACTTCTCTTTCTGTGTATGGAAAGTTCTCTGATATTACTTCTTTGAAAAGGTTGTTTATTCCATTAGTTTCAACGTCTAATCCCTCTTCTATGCCTATTAGTATTAGGTTAGGTCTTTTAAAATTGGCCCAGATCTCATTGATGTCCGATTCATACTGTCAAATTTTTTTTTCTAGATTATGTATAATGGATTCATTTTTGGAATGGTCATCTTCTATGCGTGATATTCTGTATACCATGTGGTCTAATCTATTGTTTATAGTTTGTATTGATGCCTTGACTTCTATTATTGTATCTTTCACTTCCCTCAAGGCTTCTCTCTGATTCCTGTTCAGGGTGTCAGCTTCTTTGTTTATGTGTTCCTTTATTTCTTTCCAGCTCTCTCTGCATTCTTCCCGGAAGTTTTGTATTTTTCTTTTATTAAAGATGTGAATTCTTCTTCTGGTAAGCTCTGCCATTCGGTGTCATTGAGTTCTGTTATTGTGGGGTTGTGTTGACTCATTATTTCTTTGATAGTTTTCCTTCCCATGGTTTCCCTGTTCTTAAATTTATATCTTTGCTGCTCTTGCACGCTTTCTCTGAATTTATAGGTTTCTTATTTTTATTTCCTCCCTGTGAATGGTATCTTGTACTGAGTTGCAATTACTCTGGTACTTCTTCTGCCTGCTCTATTGGCACCTTTGGTGGGTTTCAGGTGTTGACTTCTAGTGTCTAGCAAAAGCTAACATAGCAACCAATCCTCTGAACAAACATAAACAAAGATAAATCGAAGCAATGCAAAGTGAGAACAGAGTAAAAATGAAACAAAACAAAAAACCAAGCAAATTAAAAACAACAAGAAACAAAATAAAAATCTCTGCAAGGTTGTAAGAACAGACCTGATTTGGCCTCTTCAGATTTTTTGGGTAGATCCCTGCTGCTGTGGGCGGCAGATAAAATGGCAGCTGACAAGATGGCGGCTGTTACTGCCGCGCATGTGCTGACTCCCCCATTCTCCCTGGTCTGCTCTCTGGGTTCCAACAAACTGCCTCTGTTGCTTTACTCCCTTTTCTGCTGCTTTGCTTATCTTTCCTTCCGTCAAGGAGCTGCTTTTTGACAGTTTTGATTCAAGCTCTGCAGTACAGTTGATTGCTACTCCAGCTCTAGAGGGAGAGGTGAGCTGCAGTGGCCCTGTGTGGGCTTAATCTGGTCGTACCACGAGTTCTGGTCACTGTCAAAGGTGCCGTGATATGCCGCCTGGTTAGGATGTGGAGTTCTGGAGTCGCTTACTCCACTTCTGGCTGCTGGGAATGCAGAAGGTCATTACATATTTCTTTGTTAGTGGACCCCGAGGGGGGCTGGCTCCGTGGTGGCCACTACTCAGCGGCATGGGACTGCTGCTGTGCAGACGGGCTTCTTTGCTCTCCCTGGTCGGCTTTCTAGATTCTGTTCAGCTGTACTTCAGTTTTTGTAGTGTTTTTCACTTTTTTGTTGCTTTTTTTCTTCTGTCAAGAAGCTGCTTTTCTGGCAGATTTGAATCGAGCTCACAGTGCCTGATGAGAGGTGTCTCACTCCGATGCCATCTTCCCAGAAGTCCCCTTTTTTTCTTATTTTGAAACAGGGTTTCATTAGGTTGCTGAGAGCCTTGCTAAGTTGTCGAGGCTGACTTTGAATCTGTGATCTTCCTCTCTCAGCCTCCCAAGTACTGGGATTACAAGTGTGAGCCCAGCTTCAAAGGTTTCTTTTAGTTTAAAACTTCTGTACTTCTATATGATAGCCTTGCAGGATTATATTTATATTAAATCTTCTGCATGCTAGCTAAAAGTTATCTATTCATCTGTTACAGAATTTTTGGATGCTTCCTTGTCTGAAGACTCTCCAGCTGCTCTGATGATAGTTTAGGAAGACTGCAAGCTGTTCTCTCTGGGTGCCAAGCAGACCCACTCAACCCCAGCCTCAGTCCTTCATGGAGACCAGGTCCCAGCAGGAATGGTGGTGCAGGAAATTGGCACCCAGATGGCTGCTCCGTGTGAAGTTGTCCCAGGCTGTGGAGTGACGCGAGAACACCTGGTCCCTTGGCTAGCCCTTTGTCAGTCACCCAGGGCAGGGCAGCATGGCACGCATTCAGAGGAGGAAGTTTTTGGCACCCTGCCTGTGCATGACAGTCACTGTCTTTCTGCTTGTCACACTCCAGGTACCAAAGATTTGGGTTGTGTAATTTGGGTTCATTCCTGGGCCTTTACCATTTCCCCCCTCCCTTCTCACAGAGTTCCAAGGTCTTTACTTTTTGGCTAATCCATTAGGATTAGAGGCTTTCTACTGTCACAGGCAGGAAAAACACTATTTTATTTTATTTTGATGTGTTACTAGGAATTGAACCCAAGGGCATTCTACCTCCAATCTATACCCCCACCCCTATTTTATTCCTTATTTTGAAACAGGGTCTCACTAAGTTGTGGAGACCTCACTAAGTAGCTGAGGCTGGCTGTGAACCTGCAATCTTCCTGTTTCAGTCTCCCAAGTGCTGAGATTACAAGCCTACACCACCATGCCCAGCTTTATTTTATTTATTTATGTATGTATTTATTGTGGTATTGGGTATTGAACCCATTGGCATTCTACCTCTGCGCTGTAGCCCTTTTTATTTTTATAGGGTCTCACTAGGTTGCTGAGAGTCTTGCTACATTGCTGAGATTAGCCTCAAGCCTGAGATCCTCCTGTGTCAGCCTCCCAAGTACTGGGATTGTAGGCATATGCCACCATGCCTGGCTATTTTATTTTATATTCTTCTTCTTCTTCTTATTATTATTTATTATCATTGTGGTACTGAATCCAGGACTATGCTACCTCTGGGCTATACTCTCAGCCCTATTTTATTTTTTATTTTGAAACAAAGTCTTACTAAGTTGCCTAAGGCCTTGCTAAATTGCTGAGGCTGGCCTCAAACCTGCAATCTTCCTGTCTCAGCCTCCCAGGTACTGGGATTGCAGGTGTGCACCACCATCCCTGGTTCCTTTTTACTTTTATATTTTTATTTTGAAACAGGGTCTTGCTAAGTTACTATGCACTGACCTCCAACCTGGGCTCTTCCTACCTCAACCTCCCAAGTACTGGGAGTACAGGCATGCACCACCATGCCTGTCTCTTTTTCTCTCTCTCTCTTTTTTTTTAATGGATGAAACTGAGGTTTAGTGAATGGGTATGCCAGGTAGGAGCAAAGTCATTGAGAAAGAGGTCAGTTTCTTGCTCTTGTAGGGTCCTGATTTTAGAGAAACATAAAGATAGTTCAGTCTGTCATATGGAGTCAAAGTTGAATGTTGAATGGCTTCCTCAAAGTTTCCTATCTACTTCTGAAAGATGGCATTCTTGAAGAAGCAAGGATTATTCTGTGAAAACTATTCTGCATTACTAAATTTCTTGATATGCTACTAGACCCAGGATTGTGTTCAGGTAAATGAACTGAAACATTTCTCTCATCCTCCCACTTATTTCCTAGAGTCAGTTGTTCTGAACACTGTTTGCCTATTTCAAATTAAAATAAAAGTTGCGTAGTGACAGTCAAGGTGTGGACGTGAGCTCAGATGTATTCTGCCCAATGCACGTACCAGAGGACTTTGACAGGTTAATTGTGGAGTGAGTAGTTCAGCTGTGGGACCAATGGAATCTGAGTTGTCTTGTTCTTTTGACCCTGTGGGATCCTCCTTCTCCTGATTAGGATTGAATGAGATAAGCTTATGTATAAAAGCACTTTAGCAGACACTCTGGTGCTATTCTTCTACCACTTTCTGTTGTGAGATTTGGCTTCTGGTTGGAAGAAACATTTGACTGCTTCCTGGTCTGGCTCAGAGGTGTCTGGGACTAGCTTTGCCAGAGGGGGCTGCAGTTTTCTCTTCCTGTCTGTGAGAAGTTATGAGGGAGCTTGGATCTCGCCATTTACTGTGGCACTTTTTCTAGTTGTGAGGAATGCCTGCATCTTAGCCAAGAGTTTTCTTTTTGATGGTGGTATAAATTGCCCTGCTTTTGATTTCCCTGCAAATGACATGATTTTGTTCTTCTTTATGGCTGAGTAAAATTCCATTATATATATATCCCATAGTTTTGTAATCCATTCATCTGTTGATGGACATCTTGGCTGGTTCCACAGTTTGGCAATTGTGAATTGTGCAGCTATAAACATAGATACACATGCATCCGTCTGATTGTTTGGTTTCCATTCTTTTGAGTAGATACCCAGAAGTGCTATTGCTGGTCATATGGTAGGTTCATTACCATTCATCTGAGGATCCTCCATACTGTTTTGCAAAGTGGTTGCACTAATCTGCAATCCCCCCCCAACAATGTATTAGGGTTCCCACTTCTCCACACCCTTGCCAGCATTTGTTGTTGTTTATGTTTTTGATGATTGCCATTCTAATTGGGGTTAGGTGAAATTTCTTTTTTTTTTTGTTTTGTTAGGTGAAATTTCAAGGTAGTTTTAATTTGCATCTTTCTGATTGCTAATGATGTAGAATATTTCCTCATACATTTATTGGCCATTTGTATTTTGTGGTACTGGGGATTGAACTCAGAGGCATTCTACGTCTGAACTACATTCCTTGCCCTATTTTATTTTTATTTTAAGTTGCTTGGGGCCTCCCTTAGTTGTTGATACTGGCCTTAAAGCTGCAATCCCCCTGCCTCAGTCTCTCAAGTACTGGGATTACAGGTTTGTGCCACCATGCCTGGCTAATATCTATATTTTATGTATTACGTATAGTTTCAGATAGTCTGTTAAGGCAGCACAATATGGACTAAATAGATTATTCTGAATTATCCAGAGAAGCCCAGCATAATCACCTGACTTATTCAGAGTAGAGAACCATTCCTGGCTCCAGTCAGAAAGAGAGGTGGCATTAAAAGAATCATAGAAGTGCAGTGTTGCTGACTTTGAAGATGGAACAAGGGGGTCGTAAGCCAAGAATTGTGGGCTGCCCCTAAGAGAAAACGCAAGAAACAGATTTTCTCTAGAGTCTCCAGAAAGGAACATGACCCTGCTGACCCCTTGATTTTAGCCAGCAAGTACCCATCCAGAACTGTATAATAATAAATGTGTGCTGTTTTAAATGAGTAGGTTTGTGGTAAGCTGTATAGCAGCAATATAAAAGTAATAAGATGTGAATCATTAAGATGCATGGGACATGTTCCAAAGGAAATAAATAGTGCAATTTTGGTAATGATTGCCTTTACTTCTAGGTAGTGGTGGAGCTGGGACAACTTGAAAGAAAGAAGTTTCAAAATTCCAATTTGCAAGGTGGACATAAAATAGTGGAGGAAGAGCCAAAACATCTCAATCCATTCCTTGAGAAAGAAGCACTGACCTTGAATAGAAAGAAGCAAGTGGAAATTGACAGCTACCCCATCATGCTCTGGTGGTCCCCACTGACTGGGGAAACTGGGCGGTTGGGCCAGTGTGGAGCAGATGCCTGTTTCTTTACCATCAATCGGACCTTCCAGCATCATCCCATGACCAAAGCATTCCTCTTCTATGGTGAGTAGGACTTTCTCCCTTTGCTTGTTGTTAATTCACTCCAAAGCTAAATGTTCAGACCTTCCACAGAGCAAACAAAGAAAACTAGCTGTGCCAAAGTGTTGTCAAGGGCAGCTCTATCATCAGAAAGATAAGTCAGTATAAGGGGCACCTATGTGATATGAGGTGGGGGACAGATTAGCAGACTGACCAAATGTGGGCAAACCTTAACACCTCAGTTGGAAATCAGTGAAGGAAGTTTGTTTTAGAGTGGGTGTGAGTATATTTCTCTCTGTGTATGTGTGTTTGTGTGTTTAATGCTGGCTTTGGAGCAGCACAATGGGTCATTCTTGGAGGTCTGCTTAACAACAGTGTAAATAAAGCGGAAAGTCAGTTTAGCGGGAACCAGGTGGTATGTATCCCCTACTAGTTGATCAAGGCTATAGAGCAATGGGTACTACTATCTTAGTATAGGTAAGCATTCAGGGAAATTCCAGGTACTTACAAATCCAGATAAATTCCAGATACAGGTTGACTATTTCCTCTCTAAAATGCTTGGGAATAATGTTTTGAGGAGCTCAAGTTGGTGTCTGAGTGAAACACCTCTCCTCAGGTGCTGTAGAGCTCGAATCAAAACTGCCGTAAAAACAACTTCTTGATGGAAGAAAAAAAAGTAGCAAAAAAGTGAACAAAGTATGGAAAATTGAAGCGCAGCTGAACAGAACCCAGAAAGCGGACCAGGAGAGTGAAGGATCCTGAGCACAATGGCCGCCATTGAGCCAGCTGCCTAGAGCGTGTTCTGCTAGCAGGGAGACACCTAATGACCTCCTGCATACCCAGCGACCAGATGTGGAGTAAGAGACTCTAGAACTCCACACTCTAAATCAGGCGGCATAACCCTGCGCGATTGACAGTGACCGGAACAACTGGGATGACCAGCTTAAGCCTGCGGCAGGGACACCCCAGCTCACCTCTCCCTCCAGAGCCAGAGCATCACTCAGTTACAAAGAGTGGCACAGGGACACGCCCTGTGGAGAGCTCAGAAACACAAGCTTGCAGTGGGAGAGGCGCCAGGGGAACTCCATGCCTGCACCGACTGAGAGAGCAAATAAGAATGCCTGCAACATGCTCGAAAATCTACTATAGTGAGTAGACATCTAAAAGCTGAAAATATACACTCAAATCCAAAAGGACTGCAGAGGCCAACTTGGCTCTGTCTGCTGATATATAAAAGGATAGTTTGTGTTCAGTGGTGAAGGTTGGATGAGGGGGGAGAAGCCTCAGTGATGAGTGCAAGAATAGGGTAAAGTAGAAGGTCTGATCCAATGAAATAAGAGTTTGTGTTAAGGTGATATATGGTAAAGAATAAAGATAGTGGATATGTGGGGGGGATTCTGGTAGTCAATGTAGAGTATTTTGGTGTATTGGTATGAAATGGTCTTGATATGAGACAGGGAAAAAAGGAAAGAGAAAAAATGTTGAGGAAAAGAATATAGATAGGAGAAAGGGTGGGAAGCTTGTAAAAGGAATGAGGAAGAGAGCTGACAACTGAGCAAAAAATAGTAAAGCTACCCACCATCCAAATAAATAAATAAATAAATAAAAACAAAGCAATACAAAACGAAAAACAGAGAAAAAACAAAAACAAAAACCCTGGACAGGAATCAAAGAGAAGCCTTGAAGGAAGTGAAAGATGCAATAATTGAAGTGAAGGCATTAATACGAACTATAAACAGTAGATTAGACCACGTGGAAAATAGAATATCACTCTTAGAAGATGACCATTCCAAAAATGAATCCATAGTATGTAATTTAGAAAAAAAATTTTTTTGACAGTATGAATTGGACATTGATGAGATCTGGGCCAATTTTAAAAGACCTAACCTAATACTAATAGGCATAGAAGAGGGATTAAAAGTTGAAACTAATGGAATAAACCATCTTTTCAAAGAAGTAATATCAGAGAATTTTCCAAACATAGAATGAGAAGTTGACACACAGGTACAGGAAACATACAGAACTCCCTCCAGACAAGACCAAAGAAGAGGTTCACCACGCCACATAATATCACATTGACTAATGTAGAGGCCAAAGAGAGAATCTTAAAGGCAACAAAAGTAAAAGGCCAAGTGACATTTAGAGGCAAACCAATTAGAATCACTCCAGACCTCCCAAACCAAGTCATGAAAGCCAGGAAGGGCTGGAGCAATGTATTCCAAACTCTGCAAGAAAATAACTTGCAGCTAAGACTCCCCTACCCAGCAAAACTAGCTCTCAAAATTGACAGAGAAATTAAAACCTTCCATGACAAACAGAAACTTGAAAGAATTTATGTCTTCTAAACCAGCACTAGAGAAAATACTCAAAGAGATTAACTACAAAGAAGAACTAACAAGTAAACCATCAGAAACAGAGAAACAGTAATTTCCAGGAAGCAAACAACTAAGCAAAGAAGAGCAAACACTACCTCAAAGAGAAGTCAAACCTCAAAATGTTAGGAATTTGCCAGGGTCTGACCCTAGCAGGAGTCAGGGGTCCATCGACAGGTGGGGAAAGAGACAAGGTCGTGAGAATACACACACCAAATGTAGTGATGAAGCATATTTACTTTATTGTTCACAAGCAGCTGTTTTTATACATACAGCAGTGAAGCACATAGAACAGGGAAGTTTATGGACAGTTCATCTGACAGTTTGATGATAGCAAACTTGTTTTGTTTTTCTAAAGGTTTTTACATCAGTATATAATGATTTTATTTTGACTCTGGTACAAAGCAGTGTTAAAGATTATAAAATATCCTGTATAAAAGCAAAGAGCAAACATGGAATACTTAAAGAGCTGTTATTTTATAACAGTTTTCATTGGCAGTAGGATCTTTGATTCCAGTTTATAAGGGTTCTGTATCTTCACATTTGAGTAAGAGTAATACCACATGTGGAAGCATTAGTTGTTTCATTTTAAACTTGTATGCTTTTTCCAGATAAAAATGAAATTAAAGTATTTGTTTTTAATGAAAAAAAAATCACACTGAATATAAATGGCCTCAGCTCCCCAGTAGAAAGACACAGGGTGGCAAAATGGATTAAAACCCATAATCCATCTATATGCTGCTTGTAAGAAACACACCTTACAAAAAAGGATTCCTACACACTAAAAGTGAAGGGCTGGAGTAAGGTAATCCCTGCCGGTGGAACTCGAAGACAAGTAGGAGTAGCAACTATGATATCAGATAAATTAGATTTCAAGCCTAAGCTTATCAGAAGAGAAAAATCAGGTAATTTTTTACTATTAAAAGGAACAATTCAGGAAGTGGAAATAACAATTGTCAACATTTATGCCCCAAATATAGGTACAACCATTTTCATAAAACAAACTCTTCATGATATAAAGTCACACATAGATCCTAATACAATAATACTGGAAGACTTCAATACTCTTCTCACATCACTAGACTGATCTTCTAGACAAAAGATTAGTAAAGATGCTTCAGATCTAAATAATACCATAAACCAAATGGACCTATTAGACACATACAGAATATTTCACCCAACTACAGCTGAATTCACATTTTTCTCAGCTGCCCATGGAACGTTCTCCAAAATAGACCACATTCTGGGCCACAATGTGAGCACTGGCAAATTCAAAAAAATGTAACATAATTTCCTGCATCTTTTCAGACCACAATGGAGTGAAACTAGAAATAAACTCTAAGAAGACCCAGAGTAACCATGTAAACACATGGAGACTGAACACCACACTGCTGAACGAGGATTGGGTCATAGAAGAAGTAAGGGGAGCAATTAGAAACCAAGAAAAAGAGACAAAACATATCAAAACCTCTGGGACACTGAGTACCCACATAAGAAGAACAGAAATTCACCAAATAAATAACCGAATGACATAGCTCAAAGCCCTTGAAAAACAAGAACAATCTAACTCCAAAGCCAGTAGAAGACAGGAAATTAGGAAAATCAGAGCAGAAATTAATGAAGTACAGAATAAAAAATATACAGAAAATCAACAAAACCAAAAGCTAGTTTCTTGAAAGAATAAACAAGATAGATAAACCATTAGCCAACCTAACGAAAAGAAAGAGAAAATCAACCCAATTACCAAAATAAGAAATGAAAAAGGTGATATTACCACTGACAGTGTGGGAATCCAGTGGATCATCAGAAACTACTTTGAAAAACTATACTCCAACAAAATGGAAAATCTAGAAGAAATTGACAAATTTCTAGACATATACAACCTTCCTAAATTGAGTCAAGAAGATATATAAAACTTAAAGTGACCAATAGCAATCAAAGAGATAGAAACAGCAATAAAGAGTTTACCATCAAACAAAAGCTGAGGGCCAGATGATTTTCTGAGTGGATTTTATATAACATTTATAGAAGAGCTAATCCCAATACTCCTCAAATTATTCAGTGAAATAGAAAGAAACGGTACCCTCCCAAATACACTCTATGAAGCCAACATCACATTAATACCAAAGCCAAATAAAGACAGCTCAAGAAAAGAGAACTATAAGCCTATATCACTAATGAACTTAGATGCAAAACTGCTAAACAAAATACTAGCAATGCACATTCAAAACCACATCAAGAAAATTATACACCATGACCAAGTCGCGTTCATCCCAGGGATGCAAGGCTGGTTTAGTATACAAAAAACAATCCATGTAATTCACCACATAAACAGAATCAAAGACAAAAAACATATGATAGTTTCAATAGATGCTGAAAATTCATTTGATAGAATCCAACACCCATTCATGCTAAAAGCACTGTAGAAGCCAGGTGTGGTGGCACATGCTTGTAATCTCAGCATTTAGGAGGCTGAGACCAGAGGAACCGGGTTCTTGGCCAGCCTCAGCTACCTAGTGAGGCATTCCACAACTTAGTGAGACCCTGTTTCAAAATAAAGAATAAAAAATAGGACTGGGGGCGTAGCTTGGAGGTAGAATGCCCCTGAGTTCAATCCCCAGTACCGCAAAAAAAAAAAAAAAAAAAAAAAAAAAAAGGCACTGCAGAGAATCGGAATAGAAGGAACATACCTCAACATCATATAGGCAATATACAATAGACCCACAGCCAACATCATATTAAATGGGGAAAAACTGCAAGAGTTCATACTAAAAACAGGGACAAAACAAGGATGTCCATTATCACCTCTTCTATTCAATAGAGTACTTGAGACTCTAGCCAGAGCAATAAGGCAAGAGAAGGAAATCAAAGGTGTAATAATACAAAAAGAAGAACTTAAACTATCCATTTTTTTTAGATGTCATGATACTATACTTAGAAGACCCAACAAAGTCAACAATAGAACTGATCACCAAATTCAGCAGTGTCTGGATACAAAATCAATCTTAAAAAACCAGAAGCTTTCCTGTATGCCAACCAAAAATCCACTGAAAAAAAAAATCCAGAAAACAATCCACTCACAATAGCACCCCGAAAAATAAAATATTTAGGAATAAATCTAAGGAGGTAAAAGACCTCTATAAATAAAACTATAAAAAGTTGAAATAAGAAACCGAAGAAGACCTTAGAAGATCCATGCTCTTAGATAGGCAGAATAAATATAATCAAAATGGCCATTCTCCCAAAAGTGATATATAGATTCAGTGCAATACCCATGAAATTACCAAGGTTACTCCTCACAGACATAGAAAAAATCAGTCCTTAAATTCATTTGGAACAACAAAAAGCCCAGAATAGCCAAAGTAGTTCTTAGCAACAAGAACCATGCAGGAGGCATCACAATACCTGAATTCAGACTCTACTACAAAGCCACTGTACTAAAAACAGCATGGTATTGGCACAAAAATAGACACATAGATCAATGGAGCAAAATAGAAGACTCATAAACAAACCTGCACATTTACAGTCAACTGATTTTTGACAAAGGAGCCAACATACACTGGAAAAAAGATAGCCTCTTCAACAAATGGTGTTAGCAAAACTGGATAACCATATGCAGGAAAATGGAAATAAACTCCACTTTCTCACCCTGCACAACAGTCAATTCAAGATGGATTAAAGACCTGGGAGTGAGCCAGGCGTGGTGGTGCACCTTGGAATCCCAGCATTTGGGAGGCTGAGACCAGAGGATCCGAGTTTGCGGCCAGCCTCAGCTACTTAGTGAGGCACTCTGCAAATTAGTGAGACCCGGTTTCAAAATAAAGAATAAAAAATAGGGCTAGGGGTATAGCTCAGGTAAAAACTTTCCCAACAAGATCCCAAAAGCACAAGCACTCAAAGGAAGATCAATGTATGGGATTGCATTAAACTGAAGAGCTTCTGTGCAGCAAAGAAAACTCAAGAACCTGAACAGAGAGCCAACAGAGTTGGAGAAAATTTTTGCCAGGTACTCCTCTGATAGAGGTAATATTTAGAATATACAGAGAACTCAAGAAATTCACAGGTAAGAAAATAAATAACCCAATCAAAAAATGGGCAAAGGATCTAAATAGACACTTCACAAAAGAAGAAATACAAATGACCAATAAATATATGAGGAAATATTCAACATTGTTAGCAGAGAGATACAAATCAAAACTACCTTGAGATTTTACCTAACTTCAATTAGAATGGCAATCATCAAAAACACAAACAACGACAAATGCTGGCGAGGGTGTGGAGAAGTGGAAACCCTAATACATTGTTGGTGGGATTGCAAATTAGTGCAGCCACTTTGGAAAACAATATGGAGGATCTTCAGATGAATGTGAATGAACCTACCATATGATCCAGCAATACCACTTCTGGGTATCTACCCAAAAGAATGGAAACCAAACTATCAGACAGATGCATGTGCGTTTATGTTTATAGTCACACAAGTCACAATTTGCAAAGTATGGAACTAGCGAAGATGTCCATGAACAGATGAATGGATTACAAAACTATGGAATATGTACACAATGGAATTTTACTCAGTCATACAGAAGAAAGAAATCATGTCATTTGCAGGGAAATGGATGGATCTGAGAAATATTATGCTGAGATTAGTCAGTCACAAAATGTAAAAAATTGTATGCTTTCCCTAATATATGGAAGCTAAGGAGTAAGTGGGACATTAGAGAGACTCTCGATGAAGGAGAAACCTTAGATAAGCAAAGAGGGTGACTTAACTGAAGGTGATGGGGAGGGGAGAAGGAAACACCCTAATGCACATGATGTACTTTCACAATCATATCAAAGTTAATCACTAATCTGAACTTGAGAAGGAGAGGGGGAGGGAGAGGGTCGGAATTGGGGAAGGTTTAAATGAGAAATGTGTGCATGTATGCCTCTACCAGCTTGTACCTAACAAAGATGTATGATTATAATGTAGTAATAAATAAATAAATGCTTGGGACCAGAAATGTTTCAGGTGGATTTTTTTTTTTCAGATTTGTGAATATTGGCATATACATAATAAGGTATTGGAGATGGCAGCCAGGTCTAAACAGAAAATCTACTTATGTTTCAGCCACACCTTATACACATAGCCTGAAGGCAATTTTATACAACATGTGACTGGGTCACACAAGTCCGGTGTGCAATTTTCTTTTTTTTTCTTTTTTTGTGGTACTGGGGATTGAACCCAGAGGCATTCTACCTTTGAACTACACCCCCAGCCCTATTTTTTATTCTCTATTTTGAAATAGGGTCTCACTAAGTTGCGGAGTGCCTCACTAGGTAGCTGAGGCTGGCCACGAACCCGGATCCTCCTGTTTCAGCCTCCCAAATGCTGGGATTACAAGCATGAGCCACCACACCCGGCTTGGTGTGCAGTTTTCCACATTTTTTTTAAATATATTGGCACAAAAAGTTTCTAATTTTGGAATGTTTTGGTTGTGGGTTTTTGGATTAGGATTGTTCAACCTGGACTTAATCCAAATTTGGCCAAGTGGCCCAGAGGCCTGCCTGCTTCCACTTCTGCTCCAGAAAAGGAATCAGCACAGCTGTGAGGAGTGAGGGCTGTTTGTGTAATAAAGTAGAAGAAGGTGAAGTTTCCCTTGAATAATAATGGAATTGAGTTGTTAGGATGGGAAGGCATTTCAGGATGAAGAACAGCATGCCTGAAGCAAGGAGAGAGGATTAAGAGTAATATTTGAGGAATAACAGATCTGAACTCAGGGGCATTCCACCTCCAAGCTACACCCTAGCCCTTTTCATTTTTTTGTTTTGAAATGGGGTCTCACTAGGTTCCTGATGCAGGCCTTCAACCTGCAATCTTCCTGTTTCAGCTTCCCAAGGACTGGGATGACAGGTGTGTACCACCATACCGGACTTCACTAAGTTGTTGATGCTGGCCTCAAACCTGTGATCCTTCTGCCTCAGCCCCCCAAGTACTGGGATTACAGGTATGTGCCAGCCTGGTTTGAACAGCCTTTTAAAAGTCAACTGAAATATAATACCTATGAACTACTTCTGATTCCCAGCCATCAGGTGCAGCTTCTCTTCTCTAAATGCCACAGGTTATGTGTCACTTAACTGAGCATCCACTGTATGCCAAACAGAATGTCATCATGAAGAATAGGGAAGATAAGTAAAAAATCCAGGCAGTTGGTTTTATATATTCTCTTTGTGTGTAGTATGACATTTTTGATGACAGGGTGATATCGTTCATCTTTGTACCATGTCTAGGACAGTGCTCAGGATAGGTGCTCAGAAAATACTTAGAGATTTAGAGCCATCAAGGACCCGAGAGTCTAACCTCTTCTTTGCTGGTGTTTGTGTGTATGTGCATGCTACTGGGGATTGAACTCAGGGGCATTCTACCTCTGAGCTACATCCCAAGTTCTTTTTATTTTTTGTTTTGAAACAGGGTCTTGCTAGATTGCTGAGAGTCTCTCTACTTATTGAGGCTTCCCTTGAATTTGTGATCCTCCTGTCTCTGCCTCCCAAGTACTGGGATTACAGGTGTGTGCCACTTTAGGCTCTAGCATCTTCTTTGTAAAGGTGAGAAGACTGAGCTCAGGGGGACTAAGGAAGGGACAGGATCGCACAGCATTTAGCAGAGGAGTTGGGCAAGGAACTAGCACACTTTTCTGTCTGAGAGTTTCAAATTCTTATTAAGTAGGTCACATAAACTGCAAGTGGGTCTCTGGTGCAGCAGGATTGAAAAGGAAAAGGCAGAAAAAATAATTGAAGTATCCAAAACTAACCTCATTAAGGGAAAAGGAAACTTGGAGGATTGTGTAACTGCAAAGCTTTTGTCAACCAGAATGTGTGTTACCTTTGTAACCTACTTTCTCTTCTTCCTAGAGAAAATTCACTTTCTTAATATAAACACATTTCTGGAGGTAATGAAGACTTTAATTAGTGAAATAGAATGATGAATACCATGCCTGCCTTGAGCCATTTGACTAATGTAAGAATTTAGCCACATTAACAGTTGTCTGAAAGAAGAATCAAGCAGTCATACAAGTAAAGAAATTAATTTTTTTTTTAAACAGAAGTCTATAGAGTTTATGAAGATAGTCTTAGAAACTATCACTATAGTGATTTTGGAACCTAACTCTGAGATTTTAAACAGGTCCCTTGAAAGGTGTTCCTCATGAATATGGGATGGAATACCTTGTTAAGAGTAGTTGGAGTCAGGAAGTCAGGTACAGTGGCGCATACCTGTAATACTAGTACTTGGGAAGCTGAAAAGGAGGATAGCAGCTTTTCAGCCAGTCTCAGTAACTTAGTGAGACTCTCGGCAACCTAATTAGATCCTGTTTGAAAATAAAAAACGTTAAAAAAAAGGGCTGGAAGTGTAGTTTGGAGATAATATGCTCTTAGGTTTAATCTTCAGTCAGTCTCTCTCTCTCTCTCTCTCTCTCTCTCTCTCACACACACACACACACACACACACACACACACACACACACACATACCCTTACCCACATCCACACCACACTAGTTAGGGCA
The DNA here is from genome assembly GCA_004027655.1 of Graphiurus murinus. NCBI lineage: Eukaryota > Metazoa > Chordata > Mammalia > Rodentia > Gliridae > Graphiurus > Graphiurus murinus. The sequence goes on along the minus strand of PVLC010026454.1, from coordinate 7,953 downwards.
GAAAAATTCTATGCTTTCAGTGTGAGTTTCTAAATAGAAATCTTTATAAATAAGGCACATGTGGAAAGTGAAGAGGTGAGCTATGTGGTGCCCTATGTCCTCAGGCTACTGGCATGCCTTGGTGGGGTCTGGAGGTTATGAGCAGTATGATCATGGAGTTGGGCTTCCTCCACAGAGATCTCCTGTCCAATCCCCATTGGCCCCTGGGCTCTGTGTTCTTCTACCCGTGGTATTCTGGATCTTTCCTTAAAAGTAATCTCATTTGTTTTCAAAGCAGCCTTGTAGGTAGGAATTAAGATATGTATTTTAATGAAGGAGAATCTATGTCATGAGGTTAAAGGGCTTTTCCTAGATCACTTATGTGGCTGGTAGGAATTCAAACATTTTCTGATGCAAAAGTATAAAATAATATAGTCCAAATTGTATTTTTAACCCTAGAAAAGACTTATAGTAAAGGTATAATAAGAAATAGGTTGTGTGTGTGTGTGTGTATGTGTGTGTGTGTGTGTGTGTGTGTGTGTGTGTGTGTGTGTTGGTACTAAGTATTGAAGCCAGGGATGTTCTACCTGCCAGCTACATCATCAGCCCTTTCTATTTTTAAACAAGGTCTCACTAAGTTACTTAGGCAGTCCTCAAACCTGCGATCCTCCTGTCTCAACCTCCCACGTACTAAAATTACAGGCTCATGCTGCCACTCCCAACTTGGTTTATTTCTCTTAACGTGACTCTCTCCAGTTCGATGAATTCTTGAAGGATGTGGCAGAGCTTAGAAAAGAGGTTGTAGATATGAGAGGGGAGAATAGACTCAGCCATGAGGGGTCATGAGCAAGACAGCAGAAGCCAGCATTCCAGTGACAGGTGACTTGGTGTGTTAGTGAACAAGGTGTTCTGGTTAAAAAGGTCTCCTGAATGATAAAGTGCCTTTTTATATGCCATCTATGAATGCCTAGTCTTTCTTTCTTTCTTTCTTTCTTTCTTTCTTTCTTTCTTTCTTTCTTTCTTTCTTTCTTTCTTTCTTTAATACCAGGGATTGAACCCAGGGGCATTCTATCTCTGAGCTACACCCTCAGTCTTATATTTATTCTTTATTTTTGAAACAAGGGTCTCACTAAGTTGTGGAGGGCCTCACTAAGTAGCTGAGGCTGGCCGTAACCTGCGATCATCCTGAGCCTCCCAAGTACTGGGATTCAAGCATGCGCCACCATGCCCAACTTAAATTCCTAGTCTTTACATACAGCATTTATGAATACTTAGTCTTTACATACACTATCTATAAATTCCCAGTCTTTATATACATCTATGAATTCTTAGTCTTTACACACACCGTCTATGAATTCTTAGTCTTTATATGCAGCATCTATGAATTCTTAGTCTTCACATACATCATCTATGAATCCCCAGTCTTTTACATATGCCACCTACGCTTAGTCTTTGGAGAATTGCAATGGAATTCACTGAGAACAGGTAATGTCCAATACAGCAGATGCTCCCTTTGTCTCAGAGGAGACTTTGGGATCTCTCAGTGTCTTGGTGTGACCATGGATAATTAGAGAGAGGGAGGGAGGAGAGGACCTCTCGAGGTTTGTCCTCTGGAAGAACCCTCCGTCCTCAATGTCTAGTTGGTCTTTTTAGTTCATCAAGAATCCATCAGACCTCAATGAACTGAATGGTGCTTCTCTAAGGAGGAGAGAGAAGCCAGTTTGTTGGTATCTTCATAGTAACAAGACTCCTGATGTCCCTTGTTCCAGTACCTATTCCCAAGATCAAGTTAGCTTGAAAATGGAATTAGGATCATTAAGTTGCTTAGTGAGCTTGGAATTACAGTAAACATGATTTGGAGGAATAGATTATCCTAGACGTGAGAAAGCCTGATTAGCTTCTTCTGTCCCTACCAGAGTAGTGGGAACACTGATCACTGCCATCAGTCAGTGCCCACTCTGTGCCAGGTACCAAAGAAACACTCTCCATGTGTTCTCTCATTTTAAAGGACCATACTACCATACATTGCCTTAGTGTATCCACTGCAGAGACGAGGTAGTGAACAGAGAATGTAAATAACTTGCCTGAGGTCGCAAGCATGGTGAATGCCTGCATAAGCCTGCATGTCTTTGTCAGACTCAGGTCATTGTTTTGATTTTTTTTTTTTTTTTGGTACTGAGGATTGAGCCCAGGGACGTTCTACCAGTCCTATTTATACTTTTAATTTTGAAACAGGGTCTCATAAAGTTGCTGAAGCTGGCCTCAAACCTGTGATCCTCCTGTCTCAGCCTCCTAAGTACTGGGAGTTTGGATCTTAAATTTCCCCCAAAAGCTCATGTGCTAAGGGCTTGGTCCTTGGATGACAGTGTTGTTGGGAGGGGCTGGAACCTTTGGGGGGTAGGATATAGTGGAAGGATGTTAGGTCATTGAGAGTATGTGCTTGAAGGAGATATTGAGGTCTTAACCCCTTCTTTTCTCTATTTGTTTCCTGGCTGCTGCTGCCGAGAGGTAAGCTGCTTTGCCCCACTACATGTTCTAGCCTTGATGTTCTGCCTTGCCACAGGTGCAAATTGACAGGGCCAAGTCACCATGGGCTGAAATCTCTAAAGTAGATAAGCTGAAATAAATCTGTCTTCAAAGTTGATTTATCGTAGGTATTTTGTCATAGCCACAGAAAACTAGTGTACACAGCATTTTCCTCCTTCAGAAATGCTAAACAGTGGATTCTGTTGCCATTTCTCTCTCCCTTATCTGAGTTTCAAGCAAGCACTTACTCTTTGGTCTACTCATTCTCTTTTATTTTATTTTTTTGCGGTACTGGGGATTGACCTCAGGGGCATTCTACCTCCGAGCTATACCCCCAGCCCTATTTTTTAATTCTTTATTTTGAAACAGGGTCTCACTATGTTGCGGAGTGCCTCACTAAGTAGCTGAGACTGGCCGAGAACCCGGATCCTCCAGTCTCAGCCTCCCAAATGCTGGGATTACAAGCGTGCACCACCACGCCTAGCACTCATTCTCTTTTAGACAGCTCATTTGTTCATTCATTCATTCATGGCTGTATGATAAACCAACATGATGTGTACAATGAGATCAACACATTATTTACGTTTTTTCCTGCCCCTTTAAAACCTTATTGAGTTGGTTAATTTTTATAACTCTTTCAGATCTCCTGCTTGTGTGCTCACTCTTAGGAATGACCATCTTCGGATCACTTTAGTTTACATACACAGTTTCTGACCTAGTAACTGAACTGTTCGTCCCGAGTAGACCCAGACTCCTCACCTGGGTGTTTTCCGGCCTGCTCCTTCACACAGCCGGGTCTCTGCCTCATGGCATTTTCTCAGAGATGACTCTTTTCTTGCCTTCTTTCTAGACTAGTACTCCTCATCCACACCACTTAGCCTGTTTTGTTTTTGTCTCTCTTTACCCCTGAAGTCCTCTTACTCATTTGGTGACTAGTTTATCTGTCATGGGAAAAATGAGGACTTTGGTTTACTGTGGTAGCCTTCCTCTTCCTCTTCCTCCTCCTCCTCCTCTTTCTTTTTAATTTTATGGTATTGGGGATTGATCCCAGGGGTATTCTACCTATGAGCTATACCCCCACTCCTTTTTCTTTTTAATTTGAGAGTCTCACTGTGTTGTTGAGGCTGGTCTTGAACCTGTGATCCTCTGTCTCGCCTCCCACGTACTGAGATTATAGGTGTGTGCCATCATACCTGGCACAGTAGTCCCGCTTTTATTTATTTATTGGTGCTGGGGATTGAACCCAGGGGCATTCTACCTCCAAGCTATACCCCCAATTCTTTTTATGTATTTACTTTTATTTTGAAACAGTCTCACTAAATTGCTGAGGCTGTCCTTGAACCTGCAATCCTCCTGTCTCAGCCTCCCAAGTACTGGGATTACAAGTGTGTACCACCACACCTGGCTTTATTTTTAGTTTGAAAGAAGGTCTCACTGGCCTCACTATGTTGCTGAAGCTGTCATCAAAACTACAATCCTCCTGTCTCAGCTTCCCACTCACTGAGATTACAGGAGTGTGCCACTATGCCTGGCACCATAGCCCCAATTCTTAAAGAGTGCCTGGAGTGTAGCAGGCATCATGTGGCATTGCTGAATGAATGATTGAGTAAGTGACCCTGGCCTGATACTCATGTAGAGTTGAGGAAGAAGTGAGGATGCTATTAATTTTGTCTCCAAGGGGTCTCCAGATATTATATTACTTACCTGAATTGTGCCTGTACATCATCTCATGAGAGTTCAACAGACCTTGTGACAAAACTCTTTTATTCAGTTTATATTTTATCACATTAATTCATGGGCATAATTGAGTATACATTTGAGAAAAAGGCTTATTTTCAGGAAACAGGAATCTGCCTGTGTTTTTCAGTCCATAAAAGCAATTATTTTCTGCTTTTTAGCTCTTTATGTTCTAAGTAACATGCTTATATTGTCCTTTTTTGTAATCTTGTAATTTTTTTTGTTTGTTTTAGACATTATCCATCAACTTCTCAAGAAGGAAAATGAGAAATTTTCTCTTTTTATTTTTGTGGTGCTGGGGATTGAACCAGGGGCATTCTGCTTCTGTACTACATCCTCAGCCCTATTTTATTTTTTATCTTGAAAAGGGTCTCACTAAGTTGCTGAAGCTGATCTCGAACTTGTGATCCTCCTGTCTCTACCTTCCACGTACTAGGATTATAGTTGTGTGCCATCACACCTGGCTGGAAGATGAGAATTTTAGTTGGATTATTATTCAGGGCTTATGTTGTCAGAACTCACATGATGCAATTCATAGCTTAGCTGTGCAGTGATCTTCTTCTTATATTATTATTGTCTTATGCTAGTATTGGGGGGTATTCTCTTGGTCAGAGTTTCCAGGGAGGATTCTTTCAGTTGTTAACCTTGTGAGTGACATGGGCATGCCAGCCTTCTGGAAGCCAAGTGGGAGAAGACAACTAAACTTCTCAATACCTTTTCTGTAAAATGTTACTTATTTTTTTTCAATATGACATGATGCCCCTGATCTCCACTAGACCTTGTACCTGCAACCCAAGAGTAAAAACCTCCCAAGAGTAAAAATCCCAAGGACCCTATCAGCTGGGAAAGGTGCTGTTGCTCACCTGCATGGGATACAGGGATCTGTAATTTTAATGCTTTCTCTGTCTCTTTCTTTTTTTTTTTTGCAGTACTAGGGATTGAACCCAGGGACATTCTACCTCCGAGCTATACCCCCAGCCCTATTTATTATTCTTTATTTTGAAACAGGGTCTCACTAAGTTGCGGAGGGCCTCACTAAGTAGCTGAGGCTGGCCTCGAAACCAGATCCTCTGGTCTTAGCCCCCCAAGTACTGGAATTACAAGCATGCGCCACCATGCCTGACTTAATACTCTCTTAAGCTGAATTTTAAACAATCCTCTACATTTAGTTCCAGTATCACCTCTACCTTTGGACACACTTAATGCTATCAAATTCTTGAACATTTTGGGGGGTTTTGGGGTAAACTACTTTGTTTGTTGGCCTTTCTCACTGCTGGTTTTAGATTCCTTCTTATTAATGTACAAGTTAGTAAGTCTCACCACTTTCCATAGAGGTCATGTACCGTTATTTCTGTTTCTTTGAGTTTATACCTTAAAAAAAGAAAAACAAAAACAAAAAAATCTCTCTATCATTAGCCAGCTGTGGTGGTGGCACACACTTGTAATCTCATCTACTTGGGAGGCTATGGCAGAAGGATTGCAAGTTTGAGGCTAGCCTCGACAGCTTAGACTATGTCTCAAAAAGGGCTAGAGAGCCAGTTGTGATGGTGCAAGCTTGTAAGTACCTGGGAGGCTGAAACAGGAGGATCAGAGATTCTTGGCCAGCCTCAGCAGCTTAGGGAGATTCTTTGCAAATTAGTGAGATTCTGTTTCAAAATAAAAAATAAAATAGATCTGGGGTGGGTGTAGCTTGGAGGAATGTCCCTGAGTTCAATCCCCAATCCCAACACACACCAAAAGGGGCTGGAGAATGTTAGAGTACTCTAGATTAAATTACCTGTGCTTCAAAAAAATAAAACAAAAACTTCTGTATGTATGAATGGCCAATCTATCCTCTTTAACTCCAAAGCTATATTTATTCATGATTTGTCTGACAAAAGAGCTAAGAAAATATGAATTGACTCACTAAGTCTTGGAAAAGGAGGAAGGAGACCCATCTGGGCTGTTTCAGGGCTGGGTCCACAGCATGCATGCCACAGGCTCGTCATTATGCTGCCAAAAGTCAGCATGGCCGCCGTGGGAAATAACAGGAGGGAAGGGCTGCTGTGAGAACAGAGGTGCACAAGTTCATGGCCAGCAAGGAGAAGCTGCAAACACCCAGTCATCCAGGTGTCAGGGTGCTTGGTGGGAAAGTGAAAAATCCAAACACTGGCCCAGACTTTGGTCCTTATAATAAGAGTTGTATTGAGTTTTGTTGATCATTTATGTAATACAAAGTGTGGGCCATTCCTTTAACTTGTGTCAAATTAACTTCCTTCTCCAGAAAATTTCTGCAGGTGGTACTAGAATGGTATCCTCTATTTAAATTTCTAAAACTTGAGTCAGGTGCAGTGACACATGCCTATTATCCTGGTACTTGGGAGGCTGAGATAGGAGGATTGTAAGTTTGAGGCCAGCCTCAACAGCTTAGCAAGACCCTGTTTCAAAATAAAAAATAAAGTAGGGTTAGGAATGTGGCTCAGAGGTTGAATGTCCCTGGGTTCAATCCCTGGTACCAAAAATAAATAAAAATTTAACACTTGCGATTTTATGAGAGTCTTAATTTTGTTTTAGATGAGTAATTCCCAAACTTTGGTCATCCTGAGATTGTAGATTAAAAACAAAGAAACAATTTAGTTCTCTGGGCCTCATTCCAAACAATCATTCAGAATCTCTGCTTTTAAAGTTTCATAATCTGTCAGATATACGTAGTTTTTCATGTTAGAGACTGGCTTGAGAAGCATGTTGCAGAGCTTTGGAAAGTATATAGAGTTAACTAGGAAGCTGGCGTGGTGGCACATGCCTGTAACCCCAGTACTTGGGAGGCTGAGACAGGAGGATCACAGGTTCTAGGCCAGCCTTAGCAACTTAGTGAGACCCTGTTTAAAAATAAAATTTTATAAAGGGCTAGGGGTGTAGCTCACAGGTAGAATGCTCCTGGATTCAATTCCCAGTAAACAAAACAAAAAACAACATACAAACATAAAAAACAAAAAATGTTAGCTAGGGATTTGAGAATAGAACAAAATGGATTGTTCTTTTCCCTTTCCCTTTCCCTTTTTCTTTCTCTTTCCCTCCCATTCTTCCTCCATTTCTTTCCTGTTCAGAATGGAACCTAGGGCCTCACACATGCTAAACGTGTTTTCTACCACTGAGCTAAACTATTAGCCCCCATAACAAATTTTCAAGAAAGAAAGAAAATATAATCATAATGCAGTGGCTTGACTTGGTACAAAACAGTATTCATATTTGCAAGAATAAAAGCACTCGATATAGATTTAATAAAAAGTGAGTGAAGGAGAGCAGGGAGATGATTTGTACCCACATCCAGGCTCTTCCCTTTTGTCTGGTGTCAGGAGGCAGTGGACAGATTTCAGGACTGCAGTTTCAGCAATTTGGACTGATGGAAACACTGGCACCGACCCAGTTGTGGCAGATTCTCTGATACCCAGAAATCCTCCAAGACAAGCTGGCAGCTCCATTCTTCAATCCTCAGTTAAAAAAAAAAAAAGAAAGAAATTACCTGAAATAATTCACCCAGATTCAAACTATCAAGTTAGCCATTTTAATAGATTAGAGAGTAGAACATTGGACAATCTACTGACTAATAACCACTGTTTCTTAAGACACTCAAGATTTGTCTTCATTTTCTGGTAACAACACTAGTACTTGGCTTCCATCAATAGGGTGATTTTTTTTCTCTAGTAAAGTTTTTAATATTTCACAGGAGCT
>PVLC010026453.1:0-22695 GCA_004027655.1 Graphiurus murinus | reverse complement strand
GGAGAGGAGAGGAGAGGAGAGGAGAGGAGAGGAGAGGAGAGGAGAGGAGAGGAGAGGAGAGGAGAGAGAAGGGAGAGGGGAGAGAGGAGAAGAGATTGATTTACATTTGCTCCCCTAGATTAGAAGCCCTTGGACTCCTACCAGGTTGAAGAGTCACTGAAGTAGGTGGAAACCTTATATAATAATTTCAACAAATCAGCCTCCTGACATAAGAGTGAGATACTTTTGAAGACCACAGTCAAAAAGATGTCAGACATGTAGGAGCTTTTTCTCTAGCAACCCTGCCAGATTCTTTAAGCAAGCATCCCAGAAAGATTTCATAAGGACCAGATAAAGGGAAGAGAAGAATACCTACCCCCAAACCCTCTGAGACCCTTCTCCCTTATCAAGGCCTATCTTCAGGAAGAAGGATTTAATTGAAAGATAATTCTAAAACACCATACCACATGGGGGAGGCCCATAAAACTCCTGCAGCCAGTCTAAGTAATAAGAGAGAAAATAAAATCTATAGTCAACAACAAATAGGGTGTCAAAATATACAGTAGGAATGTTTTAGCCAGAGAATAAATTAGAGGACAGGAAGGAAAATCCTTTAGTCCTAGAAGAAGGACAAAAACACTTCTGAATTCCACAGACCTAAGAGAGGCCCACTACAAAACTGAGACTTGTTTAGATTAGGGAACACTCCCTTCTCTCAAACTAACACTCTCTAGTAGTAACTGGATTGCAGGTGAAACATTTGCAAGACATACCTCTCTGAGGAATAACTCAAAGGGAGAGTCAAGCCATGAGTAGAAGGTACTACAAGCTCACCAGAGAAACATGCAGACTTTGGATATCAGAGTTACAATACGTATTAAACAGCCTGACTTCTAGTCAAATTAGCATTAATACTAATTAGACCTTCACACTGAAGGCCTTTATGACTCAATATTTATCACCCTATATGAAGTATAATATATTACGGTCAAGTTGTGTTTGCCCCGGGAACATAAGGTTTATTCAACATTTGAAGATTCAAAGCAATGTGCTATGTCAGTCAACAAAATAATAAAAACCATATAATCATCATAATAGGTGGAAGAAAAACACTTGTTAAAAATTTGAAACAATAAGAATAGAAAGGGATTTCTTTTACTGACTGGAGTGTTTCTACAAAACAAACAAACAAACAAAAAAACAAACAAACAAAAACCGCTATTTCCAACATCTGACATTAATCCTAAACACTCGTAACCATCATTATACTGGTCATGTATATTTTCTTGCAAAATATCAAGAAAAATATGTAAGAGCATAGAAAAGAAATATAGTACAGAAAATGATTGTTTAATGTAAATAATTCTAGAAAAAAATCAAAACTCATGAGTTTAGCAAAGATACAAGATCAGTATATAAAATTTAATTGTTTTATATATGAGCATTGAATAATTATAAATTGAAATTGAAAAGAAACATTTACAATAGAACCAAAAATTATCGGTATAAATATAGAAAGACACATTTAAGATTGCCATTCTGACTGGAGTTAGGTGAAATCTCAGAGTAGTTTTGATTTGCATCTCCCTGATTGCCAATGATGTGGAACACCTGCTGGCGAGGGTGTGGAGAAGTGGGAACCCTAATACATTGTTGGTGGGAGTGCAAACTTGTGCAACCACTGTGGAAAACAGTATGGAGGATCCTCAGACGAATGGAAGTGAACCTACCAAATGACCCAGCAATTCCACTACTGGGTATATACCCAAAAGAATGGAAACCAAACTATCAGACCGACGCATGTGTATCTATGTTTGTAGCAGCTCAATTCACAATAGCCAAACTATGGAAGCAGCCAAGATGTCCATCTACAGATGAATGGATTACAAAACTATGGGATATATACACAATGGAATTTTACTCAGCCATAAAGAACAAAATCATGTTCTTTGCAGGAAAATGGATGCAACTGGGAAACATTATGTTAAGTGAGATTAGCCAGTCACAAAGAGTAAAGAAACATATGTTCTCCCTAATATGCGGATGTTAGGGAGAAGATGGGACATAAGAGGGTCTCCAGATGAAAAAGTAGAGACCCTCGATAAACAAAGAAGTTGATTTAACCAAAGGGAATGGATGGGGGGGGTGTGGGGGGGAGAGAATCCTAAGGCACATGATGTACTTACACAATTATATCAAGATCACTCACTGAACTGAACTTGAGAGGGAGGGAGGGCGAGGGAGCGGGGTGGGAATTGGGGAAAGGGTCAGATGAGAAATGTGTGCACATTTGTCTTTATCAATTTGTACCTAACAAAAATGTATATATACAAAGCACGAATTATTACAATAAAAAAAAGAAAGACACATTTAAATGACATTGTATTGTTCAATCCATGAACCATGAACATGGAATATCTTTTAATTTATGTAGGACTTCTTTGATTTAGTCTGAATTTTGTGGGTTTTGGTGTACTGTTTATGCATGCTAGGCAAGCACAACTTCCAATTTGCTTTTAATACCTTCTTATGTCTGTTTTAAAATTCAAAAACTTATTTTCAGATGAAACTCTGAAGTAACTACAAACCTATAGAATCACATTATCTAATATTTAGTGAGCTATGTAATTATGCAGTTATTATAATTCTGGTAATAATATATTCTATTAGCATTATTTAAACCATTATAGTTAAAGTCAATTTGTTTTTTTGTAAAATGCTAAGCTTTAATGCTTACATTTCATCCATTCCCCCCTTGGATTACTTATGTAAGAGCACAAAATAATTATGTTGGGAGATAATTTTCTTATCAGTATGAAGAAAACTTTTTTTATGAAACCCCAAGTGTCTTTAATCTGAAGACAGATAGAAGTCATTACTGATTGCTAAAGATTGAACATTACAATCCTTTACTGGAAAATATAATTGCTTATTTAATTGTTTTAAAAATCTTTATTGAGTCTGAAACATTACAGCTAAATTATAGTATATGCTAATTATGAAAGTGAAATCACAAAGGCAAAGTTCTTTGACTTTTCAATAATTTTTGCCTATCATTCTTTTCAGTTATTAGTGTGGCACATTTCACATATGGTTTAGCTATTGCTTTATCTTTGAACGTTTCTTTGGAAATAAGTGAACAGATTTTTTAAAAAATAAAAGATTACAAACAATCAAGAATACAGTGTGAAATTTGCTTTCACTAGACTTTAAACATATTATTTTGAATTTCATTCAAATTAAAGCCCTACCCCACCAGATACATTTTCTTCAGTCTGATTACTCTTGCAAGGAAAATTAGCTACTAGATCCATTATTTTGAAGGGAGACATTGGCTTTATGTGATTTTCACATGATTCAAACAATAAAAGCATTATATTTTGCCTCTTTTACTTAGGGTTAGAAAAGATGATGCAATATAGAAGGAAGAGTCAATGAGATTCTAAAAACAAAACAAAACAAAGCAAAAACATGGGAGGTGGTGTTATAAGAATCAGCTACGAACCCAGAAGTATAAACTCCACATAGACATAGATTACAGAATATTTCTATTACAATACTTTTGATTTAAAAAGTCTCTGGCTACAAAATATGTTATTTAAGTGAGTTGGAAACAGAATCATAATTGCTTTTTATCCTTCATTTAAAACATAAAATTGCTGAATTTTATTGTTTTGTTTTTAATCTTTCCTACTGTACAATCCTAAACTTCATAATTTTCATCAGCCCTTTGGGGGGAAAAAAAAATACCTTTAGGTCCCCTCTCTCCCTCCCTTCCTTCCTTCCTTTCTCCATCCCTCCCTCTCTCCCTTCTTTCTTTCCTTCCTTCTTCCTGGTGAGAATCTGTTGGTCATGGGTTATCAGGATTAATGTTTCAATGGGACTACATTTTTATTTGCTGACTCATTGCTGTTGTAGAAATTCTGTTAGCCTTCTAAATGTGGATATCCCACTGTGAAAAAAAGGAAAGTACTTTAAACTTGGTAAAATGCATTAGCCTGGTTTATGAGCTAAGGCTGATTCTGTGTAGAACCACAGCTTTCCTCCTAACTAGTGAATCAATTGTTATCGTTTGTAAATCAGAAAACCATTACTAGGAAATTAGAAAGTATGTATCTCATTTTCTAAATTCTTGTCCTTGATTTATAGCTATTTGCTGGACCCGGATGTCTATAGTAAGATCTCAAACATAATATGTTTAGCACTATTTTTTACTCATCTTTCTTCTGTTTGTGCACATCAAATCTATTGCTGCATTTCATTTGTATCCTGGCTATTCATTCAGTTTTAGGAACTTTATTAATTCCTTATATCCTTCACTATTTGTATTTGATCAGCTGGAAAATTTTGGTGTTTTTTATCTCTTAAGAAATCTGAAATTTTGTTCCCGCTAGCCAAGTTTCATGGGACTGCCTTTATTTAGTCCCTTATCATTTGTCACTTGAACCATAAATCTCTCTGCCTACGTCTCATTCCCCAACACTCCTTCCTATCCATTTTTCATATTGCCTCAACAGTTGGGTTTATAACAGATTAAAATGACATCTTAAAAACCTTTTAGCTATTCCTTCATATGCACTCCCCCCAAAATGCCATTGATTTGCCATTCCAGTTATTGTAGTAGCAATGCTTTCCTGCACCTTTGTGCAGGCTCTTTCTATAATCAATAGTGACTTTCCCTTTGTTCAACTGCAACAACTACCACTTCTTCTAGACTCAGCTCAAGCGGTCTCCTATTAGTGGCTAAGCACATCTTCTTCTGTATTCTGGGGTTGTGTATACAATACAGATCTCTGTCAGGCTAATAACAAGACAAGATAATAGCACTAACAAACTTTTTTTAGTGATGGAGGGCTCAATCATATCTTTTGATTGATATGAGAATACTACAAAACTATAGTAATTACTATGATATAATAGTAATGCTCAGCATATATATAGTAGAAGCCAAATAGAATTTAAATTTAGAATTTAAATATATATATAGTAGAATATATACAGAGTATATATATACATATATATAGACCATTAACTTGTAAATAGAGTGAGAATACATAGATTTACCAAGGGTTACAGATTTATTCACTATTTCTTTATTGTTTCCTCCTTACAAACTAGCATTGTTTCCTTCATCATTGGGAATAGATTATAAACTTTGTAAAATATATCAAATAAATGAAATTGAGAAGCCAAATAGAATTTAAATTGAGAATTTAGAATATAGTTATTGCATATATTTTTACAATAATATGCTTAAATTATTGGTGGACATTTCTCAGCACATTTTAAATAAGAAATAGAATTAGGAGTATTGAAAATTACAAACAAAAATTATTACCAACTATCCCTTCAGTGCTTCTCAAATTGGAGTCAGTGATTTATCCTTTCCAGCATTTCTGGAGAAAGATGGCCAATTAATAATGAAGATGCCAGGTCCCATGTCGCAAATGAGTCTCTGGGAATAGGAAACTTTTGTTCTGTATATTTAACAAATTTACTGATTCCAATGAACTCTAAAGTTCAAAAGTCAAACATGTGATCCAATTGCTCAGTGTCTCTTGGCCTTTTCTTGAAGGCAGTCATGTAGAATTCTGAATTTCTTAAATAAGTCTATTCAGAATTGTTTTAAATGACAGTATCCTCTACCTATAATAAAACACACATTTATTTAGTTTCCAAGTTGTTCCGTTTTGATAGTCATATACACCCATGTAAACATCACTTAAAAGAAGGTCCAGAACGTTCTGTCACTACAGAAAACTTATCCATACCTCTCTCCCCATACAATCTCACAAACCCAGAGACACCCCCCATATGTTGTGATATTAAAGGAAATTCTATCTTAGATGGATTCACATTGATCAGAGAGAAAAAAAAGAGCTCATTTAAGAACTCATATAGATGAGTTATATGATATAGGACATTATGAACATATGGAACTTTCATGATTAATAAAATTGTTCTGATTTTGTGTGTTGTGTTCATCATATTGTGTGATGAAAAAATATACCACATATCAAATTCATGGATAAAGAAGTTGAAGCAAAACATCCTACAAATATTTTTCGAGGCACAAAGAGATAATGTGATTAACTTAAAATCACATGCATTAAACTCTGTTTGAAGCTTAATTATAATTTTTATCTTAATTATAATTTAATGCATCAAGAGAAGGTATATGTTTCCCACCTCTAGCCAAAGAAAAACAGTCTATAAAAATCTCAGTCAGTAAATTTGTGTACTATATTGTTTTGGCTGATTTGACTGATTTGGCTTATCTCTTTACAAAGCAGTCCTAGAAGATTTAAACCAAGTTATCTTGATTGTTTTGTAAAGAGAGGAATACAGTTCTGGAAAGGTTTGATTTTTAGTTCAGGGAAATTGAGTGAAGGTGTTTGTACAGCACTGAGACCAAGCCTCTTTCTCTTAATTTCTCTAACCCATAGTGGGAAATCATTGCTTTTTAGTTATTCTGCTTGATATAATTCTCTTGCCTCAAAAAAATATGTATAGCACAAAAATTCAATAGCTGATTTTGGGCATCAGTCCTAGATCATTCTTCTTTTCACCTTCTGGCTGTGGAATTCTCAGGGCTACTCTTCTGGGTATGTTTTCAATTAGTAACTTGAGCTTGTTTAAATGCACCAAAATATATTTAACTCTGGCCTTTGGCATTTAATTTACTACTCTTATTGATCATCAACAAATGTTTTTCAGTACACACTGATTGGAGATCTGTTTTGTACACAGTGCTGTGGGAAGCATTAAGTTCCCAGGGCCATCCTGGTATAGCATCTGGCACAGTACTATGCATGTCCAGCCAATTAATATACATGTGCACATGCTTGAACTGAGGCACGTCGATTCTCGGTTTTGAAGATATAGCAACCTAAGTATCAAGGAAATTCTTTAATATAATTTCATAGAAATGTTGATTAAAGAAAAGGATTCCTTAAAAATTTATTGACATATTTGTTGACTTACTAGGAAGAAAGAAAAATCACCAGGTATCAAGAACTAGACATAACTAGTTACCACGTCAGCCAATTCAAAAACTCTGAATCTGTTACCACAAAGTAGCCATCTCATGGTAGGTGGTATTGAAAATTAGAGTCTTATAAAATGGAAATATTCACCCAGGGTTAGGACAGGAAGCCAGGCATTCTTCAAATATGGGGAGCAAGAAATAAGACCCTATTTGAAGTCTGATCTTTAAAGAATAGCACATTTGTTGAAAGGTCAACTAGGAAAGTTTCATTTTACTAAAATAGAAATAATAAAGAATTTTTTTTACAAAGTAGGCAGAGCAGTGCCAAAATGAAGTAATAAGTACTGGATATTAAAAGTATGAAATAAAAATCAACTAGACAAAGTAAGAATTATTATAAATATATAATAGCATTTAGAAACATTATTATAAATTAAGGACATTTCAGATCATGTTGAGTTGGGAATAATTTTGAGTGTATATCATATATTTAGAGTGCCTCATAGTCACTTTACTGTTAGATATGATTTGATTTACTTGGTATAGCTTCAAAGAATGCTTCTAATACCCATGTGCTAACTCACATGATTTTGTGGCAAAAAGCAAACAGATGAAGAGTGTTATAGAGAACTGTGCCAGTTTTATAAATATGTGCAGAGAAAGATAATTAAAATCTGAAACATATTAAGCCAAAACTGAGTATGTAGAAAATTTTCCCGATGACCAACTGTGTAAAAGTATAAGCAGAAAATTCAGATCCCACTAAGTCATTCAGTATGTTATGTTTCAACAGGAATATACTGAATTACACAGTGTATAGTATTTTTATCCATTTTTGTTGAGAATCATGTGAAGTATAATTTATTAGCACTTTGTTTATAGAGCACAAACCAGTAATAGTAATAGTTCTAAAGAGTATTTTGTACACATGTAAAGTAGCATGTTTTATGCATCCTACATATGGGTTGCATCTTAGCACATCTGATGCATTTCATCTTATTTAAGTCTCAAATATACTATTGAGATGAAAGGTGAAAATGTCATTACCAAATTACTCTGCTGTGTCACAAGCATTTCTGGGACTTTTTTTTTTAAATATCAAGCTGTGTAGGATAGAAGAAATTTAATGACAAACGATGTATTCAAATTAGTGGAGCAATAATTTTAAAATACATTTGACCTGGTCTAATGTGCATGATAATTTCTGGTTAGTATTGTATATAAGCTATGGTTTAACTGGGAAAGGAGGACTACTATTAATATTATTAATTAATATTATGGAATTGCATAAAATTTAGAGATGCTAGAGAAGTTCCAAAAATGGAAATTAGGAGATCAGAAAAAGTCATCAGTTCTGGCACAGGTAAATAAATCTGAAAATGAAGCACAAGAAGCTGCTCTAGAGGATTTTGAAGGGGGCTGAATGGTGTGTAGGTTGATGGAAGGCCACCGGTTCATTGTATGTGCCACTCTGAGTTCATAGTGAAGTAAAGGGAAGTACACTTGGGTTTGATAAACAGAACCCAAAGTGTTAAGGAGAGCTGGGTTTGGAGCAGGGCATAGACAAGAAACCTGCCTGAGTGCTTGTGTTTCTTTCACTAAGAAGTGGTAACTTCAGGGTCTAGTGGCCAATGTTTCATTTCTGTCTCCTGAACTTTGTCCAACTGCACTTGTGGCACTATCTAACCCTAGATCATGCATACAGGGAGATTCTGAGTAATGTAGTTCTTATTGTAACCAAGTTAACAATAAAAACATCCAAAACCTTTTATATACTCCTATAGAATTTTTTATTATAGCAGAATTTACATATATTGGTAAAAAGGGAAGTATCCTTCTAGACACCAAAAAAAAAAAAAAAAACCCAAAACAAAAAAAAGATTGCCATAAAATGGAAATATTTTAAACTTTTATTATAACACAATATAAGGTAGAATTTTAATGGTAAAAATCTTGAAGATAATGAAAAGAGCTATAATTGCCCAGTAAATATAGATAATAAAATGATAACATAAGGAATATTTTTAAAAATCAGAACACTTAAACAAGACCATAAAACAATGAAAGAAAATAAATGATAAAGAAAAACACAATTTATACACACAAGAGAATAGCTTCATTCTAATTAGTCATTTGAATTCTATTAGTTTAGAAACCTTTTATAATGGATTAGTAGGAGTTAAAATAAGTTAATACATATTTTTGATTGAAAGTATATTTAAGACTAGTAATTGAGTACAATTATTTTAAATATCCTATGACTTTATAGGATATATATGAAAGAAAATGATAGTGATTTCCACAAATTTTATTAAAAAATTGAGCATCATATAACATTATCAATTATACATTATCATGCTAAGAGACACAGTTCTAAATCTCAATAATTAAAAAAGGTTTAACTCTGCCAGAAAAAGCTTCAATTATTTTAATATTTTTCTGTTATTGGTAATTTGCTGTCAGAGGAAGAGGTAATAAAAAATAAGCCAAAAAGGAAACAATAAAAGTATTATAGAAGCGTGTTAGGCATATATGTACTTTTATTTGTTGTGCCTTGCATGTATAATTTGCTATGTATAAAGGTTTGAAAATAGAATGCCCCCAATAGGCAGCAATTCTTGCCACGGACTGAATGCTTATGCCACACTCAAATTTATGTGTAGAAATACTAGCCCCCCAAACAATAGTATTAGTAGGTGAAAACTTTGGTCAGGTGATTAGGTCATGAGGTAAAGCCCTCATGAATGGGGTGAATGCCCTTATAAAATCATCTCAATAGCTCATGTTCCCCTTCCACCATCTGAGGACATAGCAAGAAGAAACCATCTGAGCAGGCTTTGAACAGACACAAAATGTTCCAGCACCTTAATCTTGGACTTAGCCTTCAGAACCATATGAAATAAATTTCTGTTGTCAATAAGGCATCCAGTTTACTGTATTTTATTATAGCAGCTTAAACAGATTATGACAGTACATAAACCAATAGGAACTCATACTTCAGGTCATCCTTCTTTTCAGTTAAAATGATAAGATACACATATCACTTGACGGTCTGCCAACCAGGAGGATGACACTTCACAGTTGCTTTTTGGGGCTGTCTTGGAGGGTTCTATAGTGCTATTGCTGTTCAGTTTTGTGTGGTACCTTTCTTGTGTGCAGGGAACCTGAAAACTAGATAGGTTTGCATGTGTTTATTCTTATTTGGTTAACTGACTATAAGGAACCTTCCACACATGCATAGATATGTGCCAACAGAATGTAGTGTGACAGAGTGAGTCATCCTGATCATTTAGGCCACTTCTCCATGTGCATTACTTACACCTCAGGAAAGTTATAGAGGCTTACAAATATTTTATGTGGAGATAGAGCTGGACATTTGAAGACTTGAGCTCATCGTTTTCGTTCTCTTTCTTCATTATAGTTTAAACTAAACAACAAATACTATGTTCTTCTTATTCTGATCAAAATATTCTAAGGTAGAAAGTGTTCGTCCAGAGTCCATACTCTAAATGTACACACAGGTGTCCAAAAGAAATATGTAATTCTTCTATCATTGTATGTCATGAACTCCCTATACCCTCTTTATCACTGAAAACAGGGTCATTTTGCCTTAAATGTAATTATATATGGAGCTCCAATTTCAGAAAAACAAGAACCAATTCAGAGAAGATATCCTTAACATTCTTTTCCTCTGGAACCACTTCTAGTACAAAATTCTATATAGTTTATTCAGACCAGGAGATCTAGTAGCAGATGGAGGTATAGATGATATAGCTTATAGATATGAAATTTATTAAAAGGAATCGAGTTATGCAGTTGTGGAGCTAGCTAAGCAAGTCCAAATTCTGTAAGTCAGATGATCAGCAAGGAAATATCACAAGTCACCTGGAACCCCAGCACAAGCTGAAGTCTCTTGTGCAGAGGGAATCTCTTTCTTCAGAGAAGTCCTAAGCTCATGTTAAGCCTTTAAATTGATTAGCTACGGCCTGCCCAAAATATTCTCCCTTTTGATTAACCTAAAGTAAACTGATTAGGGACTTTAATTTCATCTCTGAAATCCTTCACAGTGCACCTAGATTGGCATTTGGCTGAATAACTGAGGAATATTTATATGTTGCAAAATAATTTGTAACTCTCTTCTCTGTCACTTTACAACTTTCTAAAGAATGAACACTCTTATTCTCTATACTCCGTTCTCTATACCCTATTGAGCCATATGTGTATGGGTGTGTGTGTGTGTGTGTGTGTGTGTGTGTGTGTGTGTGTGTGTGTGTGTGTGTTTTACTGGAAATTGAATCCAAGGTATTCTACCTCTGGGATATACCCTCAGCCCTATTTAATTTTATTTATATCCTGAGTCCTATTTTATTTTATTTATATCCTATTTTATTAATAAATGCCCTCATCCCTAAGGTACTACATGCTGACTTCAAACCTGCAATCCTTCTGTCTTAGCCTCCTACTCTGTACACCATTATAAAGAGAAACAGTAAAACAAAGGGGATTTTGAGGTCTGTGTTCAGCCAGGCCAAGTGAAACATCAAAAGCCATCATTTATAATAGGGTTATATTATCCTTGAGCAGAAAGAGTATGATTTTTAATTGTGTTTCTCCATGTTTTTCATTTTCAAAATATCCACATACAAAAATATATAAACTTCAAAAGTTGGAAGCTACTTCAGAAATCAGCAAATGCTCATATTTAATTAAAAAAACAACTCACAAACACAAAACACACAGTATTGACCAATAGACACCAACAATTTTCAATCTTTCTGCTAATCACAAAAGTGTAAAAAATACAAATGAAGTGCTGTTTTCATTTATGAAGTGAGTAAAGTTTAGTATCCACTGTTGAAATGAATGAGGAAATGATCACTTGCTCCCTTTATCAGAAACTCCTAAAATAATATACAGTATACAATATTCTTGGAAGTGTGTGTGTGTGTGTGTGTGTGAGACAGAGAGAGAGAGAGAGAGAGAGAGAGAGAGAGAGACAGAGACAGAGAGAGACAGAGACAGAGAGAGACAGAGAGACAGAGAGAAAACTAATAGTCCGAAAAAAAGATCAACATTATTTTAAAGGAAGTCATAAAAAGATTTTCACTATTATCTGAGTAGACACAATAAACATATCTATTGGATTTGGTGGTTAGTTAATTGCTTTTGATAATGTTAGATTATCACCTATATTTAAAATGCCAAAAATGATTCCTTTACTGGTAAGCTTTCTTCTCTTACTACATTTTCAAGAGATGCTATACAGGGAAGAGTGGCACCATGGTGTATGCTGAAATAAATAAATAAATAAATAAAAATCACAAAATAAAATTTTTCAAAGAAAATCATATTTTTAAGATAAGTCATAGAAATTCAAATCTATCTTGGACCAAAGAAGCTGTTTGTAAACAGATTTCATTCTATTTATGGTTTAAAATATTATGATGTGAAACAAAAGAAAAATAGTATCTGAGAAACGAGTGTGTATTAGAAGGATACAAAACAGTAACACCTGTTGGAATACATAAATTCCACTTAGAATAGTTTAAATAAGTAATTCTGATGCTATTAAAATAAATACAGTATTACCATGTGCAAATTGGATTAAATAATATAGCTAATAAGAAAAAAACCTCATCAGTTCCACATTCACAGGTTTCAGTTATTTATTACTGCATATCAAACCATTCTAAAATTTAATGACTTAAAATAATACCTTATTATTTATTATGATTCTTAGCGTTGAATAGAATTAATTAGCTAGGTGGTTCTGACCTGAGTTCTCTCTTGTAGTTGTAGTAATTTGTTGTTTGGGTTCTAGTTTTCTGATGGCTCAGTCAGACATCCAAAATGATGTATTCACGAGGCAGATCATTGATGCTTCCAAGTGGGGCACAGCTAAGGCTGTCAGCTGAAGCACCTCCACAATTCTCCAGTCTTGAATTTCTCACATCAAGAGTGTTGAGTTCTGATAGTGTTCTAAGATGGATTTTTCAAAAATTCCAGAATATTATTTTCACTTTGACTTATTCATCCAAGTGACTAAGACAATTCAAGTTGAAGAGGAGGAAATTAGATTGCACTTCTTCCTTATAAAGTGTCAAGGTCACAATTTAGAAGAGCTTTGGGAAATCTGTGTCTACTGATTGCCTAGGGAATGCAAGGTCACAATTCAGAAGGAGGTGTTCTCTTGGTCATAGATACAATCTGAGGCACAACCCTTTTTCCTTGAATTCAAGTCACCTCAAGAAACTTGGTGTGATATATTTTCTATATCAGATATATCCACCTGTTAAATTTACTCAGTATTAATCTATGCTTGCATAATATATGTTCATATAATAGATAGTATATACTTGTTCTAATGAATTAATCATTAAACCTCAGTCTGTATTTCTAGGTCTAAGCCTTTTTAAAACTATTTGAAACTTGTTCTTCATTCCTTTCACTTCCTGTTTTATTGCAACAAGGAACTGTTGGTACAATTAGGCTTTACTAGTCTATTTGCTTATTAAGTTAGCTCTTATTTCATTGACAATTTTGTTTAACAGAATATTGGCAAGGGTCTCACATCTAGTGACAGGAGTCTAATTCAGATGCTGGATATATACAATAAGTGAAATTCTACAAATCTCAACAGCCAAGAGCTTATTTTTGCCAATACTTCCTTAACAAATTCCTCTACTACTATGCCACTGTCCCCCATAAAATGCTGTTATTACTGAATTACCCTGTCCTGAAGGACATGCAGAATGTCAGGGGGTAAGCAGGGACAGAATTGCAGAGTGGAACAACTCCATTTTCTAAGGAGCTTGTTGACAAGAGATCAGTGAAATAATCAATGATAGTTTCTCATCTGCATCGTAAACATAAACTAAATATAATTGTTGTGATTAAAATTGAGGCATTTATAGCATCATTCACATTTATAGTGTCATTCTTGCAACTGCCATGTCATACCATCTGTCATACATGTAACCTCATTCTTCATGTATTTCTCTGTTAATCCTGAAAATATAGAGATAGTAGTCATTTAGTTTTTCTAGCTATGAAAATATCCCAAATTTGTCACAAAAATAATTTAGCAAAATACCAGAAAATAGAGCAATCAAGCAAAATATTGAAAGGTTTAACTGATGCTGAAAGATGTCACTCTAAGACTGTTGACTTCCTTGGGCTTCAGTAACAAGCTTGGATGACATTTAACAAGACTAGGTTCACTGCTTCTGCTCAAGTGTCAGTCACTGAAGATTTATTGCCCTTTTATATGCTTATTTTTATGTCAGAGAGATGACCTGTCATCATATTAGTGACTTCTAACATGAAGAATTACCAACAATGTCAAAAGCAGAGTAGAATAGAAATGGAATAACCACTGGAGATGGCTTCTAGCAGTAATGAACTCAGGAAAGTGAATAAGTAGATTGGCTTTTGGTTTGTTTTTAGACTCTCTAGTTTTGTTTTTCTTGACACTCATTGAATTGTACTCCTTCATTTGCTTTTCATCTCTCTCTGATGCCAGGTATATTTTTCAACACCTATGCAGACATTTTGAGTATCCACAAGTTGTTGTATAACTCAGAGTAATCTAGTGGGTTTTTGTTGTTGTGTGTGTGTGTGTGTGTGTGTGTGTGTGTGTGTGTGTGTGTAGTTTTGTTTTGTTTTGCTCTGGTGGAGAGGGTAAAAGAGGAGAACATTGTTATTTCACTGTACATGTCTAGTTTTCCCACCCTACAAAAGTCATAGCAGAATTAGGATCTAGAGAAGAACAAAAGCAAAAGTAAATGATGAAAGAAAACTAGTTTAAAAGAGAAAAGAAGTGTTAAAGAGCCATTACTGAAAATAAGAAAAGATGAAAGGGACATGATCAAAATATGTAAATTAAGTAAAGATATTAAACAAAACAATAATATGTCCTCCTTCAAGTAATAATAGAACATAAATGAAGTAAGCCCATGAAGTTAGAGGAAGTTTTAGAGATACATCAATGGTGGAAATCAGGATTAGAAAAAAAAAAAAAAAAAAGAGAGAGAGATCTGTCTTAATCCTCAAATTCCATTTATGTAATATTAATTTAAGATACAGATTTCATCTTGAGTGATTAAAAAATTAAGAAATTTGTTACCATAAAGTTGGTAAATCCTGAAAATACAAATTATATTTTGCAGATTAGAAAAATAGGGAATTTAAAAGTAAGGTTTTATTTGAATACTACAGTTGTTACCTGCCATTAGTAGTCCCTGGGTTTGGAGGATATTCAAACTGACTTTTTTTTTTATGAGGCTCATGTGTGGGTTTCTCAGAGATTCTTCCTCTGGGAAACCTCATTTACATCTCCTGTGATGGAGGCAATGCCTTTCTCCAGCTGGCTATTTCAATTCCTTGCCAAGCCCCTAGAATCCAAGAATCCATACTACCACTATAAGCAGAGACTTTCTGTAGTATTCAAAACAGCCACAGATTGGCTTCTTACTATGTGGTCCACAGATGGTGCTAAGAAATAAATATGCATTCTTTTTTCAGTATCCGTGAATGGTCAATTCACTCCACATGCTCTCTTCTTTTATATATTCTTTTATCCTGACCAGGCCATGATTTATCATGACTGATCTTATGTTCCCTAAACTCTCATAGGTGCATGTCAGGCTCAGGTATGTTCTTCAAGCCTCCCTCACCTGGTATGAGGTGAAGGAGAATCCTGTCTCTGTCCATCCTATTTAGTGGAGAGGAAGGATGCACAAAAACTATCTCCTTTCAGAGGCCTTGTATTTTCTTCTCTTAGTCATTTCTTAATTGCTCAAGGTTAGTGAGGAACTAAGGTTACAAAATCAGTTTTTTTCATACATCTCCTTTAGAAATTGTAATCCAAGTGTATGTATCTTGCTTTAGAATGTGGGAGGAGCTGACATTAAAAGTTTCATTTTTGCCTTTAGGGCTTTGACTAAAATGGAAAGAGAAAGATTGCCAATTTAATATTCTATTATGTAGGCATTATTTTCTACATCTTGATGATGACTAAGTTTCAGTTCAACAGCATTAAGGTATATGTTCAAGATCTCACAGCTATTGGAGTAGAATTAGGATTCAAAACCATGTCTGTTTGATACTAAAACATACATTTTAAAAATTCATAGCATAGCATTTCTGAGAAAAAAAGATTGGAACCCTAAAAGAATATTTTTCTCACATCTTACTGTGGTTTATGTTCTCTATTTTGCATTCCTACCAGTCTCTAAGTAGGCTGATCATAATGAAAGGCAGCAGTCTTCTGTCCTACTTCTGGGTTCTCATTGGCCAATGGGAGGCACCAGCAAGCAGAAGATGGGGAGGGCAGGAGAATAATGAGTTAGGGAATATTTATTCCTCTGGTTCCCTCCCTGTCAACACTATGATGTGACATTAGCTGCATTCCTCTTTTGAAAGTCACAGCACCTGTCTGGTAAATCCTCCTATATGCTGTCAGCCATTTTGGAATTCCAATAACTGTGACCTCACTTACTAAGTCAAATCTAACAATGTAATGACTGTTGTTAGACTCTGGGTTCTTTAGCCTCCCTTGTTGCTTTCCCAAAATATTTTTCATAGCTTTAGAAGTAGGCATTTTATTAAACTCTTCTGAAGCAGCTGAGAGTGTCCTCTCTGTTTCTTATTGGGATCTTGACAGATATAACTACAGATTGGTGCTCCCAATGTCCATTCTACATGTGAAAATTTGTGCAAAGAAAATCCTTGCTTTTCCAATTCTTTACTTAGTTTTAGAACAAGAAGTGGGATGATGTAGGAAAATTTGTGCAAATAAATAAGATCATATGGAAATTGAATGTAAGAATTCTGGTAATAAATCTTACCACCTTAAAGTGATCTTATATAGGGACCTTGATAATATATTAAGATACATAGAAAAAATTGTTCTTATAGTCTAAACAAATTATCTTTCTTAAGTACAACTGAATATTCCTATTGGAAATATTTCAGGCTTTTACTACTAAACCTGTCTTTGTTAAGTTTAAACACTCACTTGATTTTATCTTATGACTCATTTATGAAGTCTTATTTGGATCACTTAGCTTATCTAGTTAAATTACCTTGCAGTCTGATTTTTGTCTTCTGACTTCTGTGGCATGTGGTCATTCAGCAGGGCTCACTAGGTTGTCACACTAGTCAGAAAAAAAAAAGCCCTAGATTTTATGAAAATCCAAATGTAATAATATGAGCAAATCTGTGAAGCTGAAGAGTCAGTAAAGAGAAGTCAGTAATCTAAGAGCAGTGTCCTCTGCTGAAAGGAACAGATAATGACTTTTTTGTCAATATATGCATTTATAATCTTCTATAACTGTATGATATTTGAATAAGTTTGTTTAATCCCATCAAGTCTATGACCATGATACATACAAAGATCCTTCAATAAAAACATAAGAACATTGCCCCTTATTTTATAAAATATTGCATCTATTTTTATACCAGATTGTTTCCTACATGTCTGTATTCCTCAGAAAAAATATTTTGCATGAATTTTAAGGAAACTTTGGGATAGGTTATACTATTATTAACTGTTATTACACTTTTCATTAATGCAAATAAAAATTCATCAAGAAAAATACAAGATTAAGCTTTGCATGGAATTGCATGCTTGTAATCCAGTACTTGGGAGACAGACTGGAGATCACAGGTTTAAGGTCAACCTCAGCAATTTAGTGAGACGGTCAACAACCTAAGAAGACCCTGTTTCAAAACACAAAATAAAAAAGGGGTAGGGTGTAGCTCAGAGGTAGAGTGACCCTGGGTTCAATTCTCAGTACCAAAATAAGAAAAAAGAAAAAGAAAAGAAAAATATACAATGGATATGTGCTATTATCAAGTTTTCTTTTCTTTCATCCTTTGTGGGAAAAAAACACATTATGAATTAAACTGCTTGAACTCTATATAAAGTTCTAGTAAATAATGCTTAGATCTTGAATTTAATTGCTAATATGAGTCCAAGTTCCACAAAAATTGTCAAGTTACCAACCAGATAATAATTCAAAGTAATAAATACAAGACAATGCTCTTGGCTCCCATACATCCAATTTCTTTTGTTCATTTTAATGAACTTCACTTTCAAATGATATGTATGCATGTCTCTCTTCTTTAAGTACTAGAAAATCATGTTTCTTTCTAGAAAAAGTAATTTATTATTATTATTATAAACTAGAAGTTGCCTCAATTGTTTTTGAGGTCAAGTTATTTCCAAAAGTCCTAAGTTACAATGTTTTCAAATGTAAATTCATTTTTTATCATAGCCCTTTAAACTTTAATTGGCTATTAGCTGATGGAATAGCAGCTGCATAATTCTCAATCTATCCACATACCCTACAAATATCATGCCGGGAGTATAAATAGAAGAGAGACATCAAAACAAACTTCAAATTACCTCTACATGAAAAAGTAAACACCAATTCCAACAGAGCTATTTTGAGACCTCCTGCTCAACTCCTTTGTAGAGAATTAGGTGGGTCCAGGAAATGTGTGTGACAAAAAAAGAACAAAAATCAACCTTCAAAAAAAACAAACTCACCCTAAGCACCTGTTCACGCACAGGTGCGTGCGTGCAAACACACACACACACACACACACACACACACACACACATACACACACAACCAAACAAAATCCTTGTAGATCAGATTACATCCTATAAAAGTAATCTACATTCAGACACGTACAAAACAATCCGGTACAAAAATAGATGCAATGTCTTATAAAATAAGAGGCAAAGGTCTTTTGTTTTTATGGAAGGAACCTAAAAGTGAATGAGACTGAAAAGTATCAGTTTTGGAAAGTTAATAATTCTGAGGAAGAAGATATTAAAAAGAGAGAAAATAATAGCCTTTGGAGACGGGATGCTAAATGAAAAATTAAGCAAGAGAGGAAGTTTAAGATCTTGAAAACACACTGAGAAAAGTAGATATATGGTTAGATATTAAATGAATCAGATCTTACACAAAGTGGCAAAGAAAGAAAGAAGAGAGAGGAAAACTCGGGATCCTGAAAGACACAAAAAATAAAGAGCATATGATGAATATATATTAACATTTATGTTCTGATAATACAGAGCATACATTTTGCTCAGAGGCCCATGGAAGAGTCACAAATTCCAGAAAGTACAAATATAAGCAACAATCTAAACACACACAGAAGTTATTGAATAAACTTTTGCATTATGTGCAAATATATTATGCAGTTGTGAAGGGAAATGAGGTAGACTTCTATAACTAATTAAATGAGGGAAAAAGCAAACATAAAGTAGTACACATAAATGTCACTTTTTTTGGAAGAGGAGAAATAGGAAAGTGTATCTGAGCATGTTTATTCTTAAAAAAGAGAAAGAAGCAGAAGAACAGAAAAACAAAATGAGAAATAATATAATTGATTCCCTTTTGAGGGTGGGTCAGGATGAGGTTGAAATCTTCTACTATGGTACTGATACTTATGATTCTTGCGTGCTAAATATAGTTTGGTTGCTTGAATCATGTTAATGTTGGCATAGTCAATAAAGTAAAATTGAATGGGGTATCTCTAAAATAAAAACAGAAACAAAAGAACTTAATGTATTCAAATTAATGAACTGATCACATTGAAGGAGAAACATTAACTACCCAAATTACACTTGTATCTATTATTTTGACTTTATAACCTTAGCCTACAGGAAAAAAAAGACAAACAAATATTTAAGTCTAGTTTTTATGTTTGTTTGTTTATTCACTTATTTATTTTATAGCAGCAGCAGCAACAGTGTGGTTTAGCAGTACCCTGAAAGTACTTTCCATATAATCTAGATGTGAGCATATAAATTAATATATTAAAGATAATAGGAGCCAGGTTTTGTATATTTTGGGGAATAAGTTCCAGATATGGGTAGGAAAAAGATTTAATTAACACTATTTTGATGGTTTTGAATATAAAGTATATGTTTAAATTTCTGTGTTTTGCTATTTAGATCAAAGTTAGGAGAGATTTATATAACGCATACACACATACACAAATGCACACACACATACACACACACATTCACACATATTCCTGGCCTCTATAAGCTGAGAGAGAATGGAAAAATAATATTTCGGTAACAATTACCACCTATAGCATTTTAATCTTTATTTATAAATATCATCCTGAAGTAGATAACAGACACCAGAGATTGTTGAAGAAATGGCTGGTTCTCCATGAGATGCAAGCTCATTATAAAATTATACTGAAACATTTTACTATGCTAAAAAAATAAAAATCCTCCAAGAATCCTGGAAAGACATCAATAGGACACATAAGTCAGGTTAAGGGAGCTTCCTTTGGCAAAATCTAGGCAAATTTTAGCATCAAATAAATAAAATATAGTAACAAGTTATAATCTATTAAAATAAAATCTGTGAATCCATGCTTATACCAATAAATCAAATAAGAAGAGAAAAGCCCTATTCATTAAAGTTAATAAAGACTTACAGAAATGTAAAGTATTGATCAAATTAGATGACCTTTAGTACTGCTCTTAGTAATCAATTCAAGAAAGAATCATCATTGTAGGCTAAAATAGCAGGTAAATATTTGGTTAAGGATGAAATATATACTTACTCTCAAGGAATCTTTCAACAAATTACATACTAATTACAAAAGACAAAAAACTTATATTTCAGTGGAGATATCTGGAAGATACATTAACCAAGTGATCAGAATTAACATAGTGAGTGACCCAATGTGCCATCCAATGCAATGCTCCAAGAAAGATGAGCTTCACTCTCTGATACTTATTCCTAAAATGGATAAATTGAATATAACTTAAGAAACAACAGTTTAATACAAATCAAGGGACAATAAAAATATAGATGGTTTATTCTCTTTAAAAATCCATAAAAAAACCAAAATTGCTATTTCTATTTGTTTAAAAAGAAGTATTTCAAATTTAAAAAGACTTCAGAAATGGAATGTGTACTCTAGGATTAAAGCCTTGACTAGAGAAAAATCATACCATAAGGGCATTATTGGACAATTGATACAATTGAGACATAGACTAAACATGAGATAATTGAGCATGTCTGTGTTAAATTGGTATTCTGATAGGTTGATCTTTTTTTATGTAAAAGAGAAAAAAATTAAAGACAAAAAGGTGAAAATAATTCTATAAAATTAGTAGTCAATTCTGATATTTTTTAAATCCCCAAAATTGTGAACAAATGTGAACCAAATGGTAAGACATTGGAAGCATTCTCACTAAACTTTTTAAAAGGCATGTTATTCTATTCTCACTAAACTTTTTAAAACGTATACTATTCTATTGGTCTTTTTCAACATAAAATATTGTTCTGGAAAGCCTAAAAGGTACACAGCAATTAAATAAGATTGTAAACAACTGATGGAAAGTCCAAACTATTTTGTTAAGATTTATACATAACATGATTATATACCAGATATCTATAGGTGAAATCTTTAACTCTTTGATAATAATGTTAGGTGGGTAAATGGCAATGCCATTCTTTGGGCTAAGAGAAAACAGAGAAGCCATGTATTTGAAGTTGGGGAAGTAGCATGATCTATTTTGATATACTAACTGTAAAATAAATGTGAAAACTCCCAGTTAATTATTTGAGATTTGTTGAATAAACAGGTGCATATGTTCATATGAAGCTCAGAGAGTAATTTGGATGCAGTAACTTATCGCCATACAAAAGATAATTGAATCGTGAGATTTCCTTGAGAAAGAAAATAGAAGAGTGTTTCTCAAAAGTTTGGTACCAAGACTGTGCATCAGAATATCCTGGTAAACTTGTTAACATGTATATTCCTAAGATATTGAATGACAACTTTTTGAAGAAGATAGTTTTTTGGAGAGTGTAAAAATGTGGATAGAAGTATAATACATATATATAATAAATGTGTTTTGCTTCCAAACAAAAGTTAAATTTTGTATAATATAAAGCAGATAAGTATGGACTGGATATTTTATCTCCCTTTCTTTACATCCCTGGTATATGAATGACGGTACTATAAATAACTATCTGGTAGGTTAAGAGGCTTAAATGAGTTAGTGTGCATGAAGATAACTATTGTCTCTAGTATACAACCAGTGTTCCATAATGTTCTTTTTTCTTAATCCTATTTGATGTTTCACTGCTCTATGACGGTTTTTTCATATCACAGCTTTCTCTTTTCTGGGTTGTGGATTTTTGATGTATATATTTCTCAGCTGAAGTAGTCTCTAAATTGTGTACTGAAGAATGTTAAGCAGGTGACTCTGCTACATATTTTCATATCTCTCTTCTTTCTCTTACATACCATGTGTATTTTGTTTTGTTTATTCTTCACAAAACTTTGCAATCATTTCTCCTTTGCTTCTGAGGTACAAGGTAACTAAGAATCTGAAGACAGTTATACTTTTCTTCTTAATGTGCAGAAAATATTATTTATTTTCTTTCTTGACTATATGACATTTCCTGATGCTAAAAGGTTACTTGAAAGCCTGGTTATGTTTTATATTAGTTATTTACACTATTCAAAAGAGTTTTTTTTTTTTTTTTTTTTAATTTTTATTGTAGTAATTCGTGCAATATAGCGTACATCTTTGTTAAGTACAAATTGTTAACAACATATTTGCACACAATTCTCATTTGACCCCTTCCCCGATTCCCTCCCCATTCCCGTTCCCTCCCCCTCCCTCCCCCTAAGGTTCACTTCATTGAGTGACCTTGTTATGATTGTGT
>PVLC010026452.1:0-16226 GCA_004027655.1 Graphiurus murinus | reverse complement strand
TATTTCTTATTTGGAAACAAGGTCCCGCCAGGTTGATGAGAGTCTCACTACTTGCTGAGGCTGTCTTCAAACCTGTGATCCTCCTGTCTCAGCCTCTCAAGTACTGGGATTACAAGCGTGCGCCACCACACCCAGCTGACAAATTTTTTTTTTTTATTGTTTGAAAGTTAATCTTTTGATATAGACTTTGCTTGGTGGTGGTGGTGGTGGTGGCAAAGGGACTATTTGGCTCCAGTTGGATGGGTTAAATGAAATTGGTTCAGAAAATGCCCTTTGGTTTTCTGTTTTATCTGCTTTTGCTGACCCTGAACAGAGAAACAATCCAGGCTAGGACTTGGGACGTCTGGGTTTGGTCACCGCTCTGCGGCTCATTTGCTGTGTGATTTGGGTAGGTCACGTCTTACAGGTTTACCCATTTGAACAACAGGTTCTCCAAGTTCACTTCTTGGCCTAAAGCTTAATGTGCAATCCAGAGTGGCTTTTAGTTTGGTTTAAACCTTTAGCCAGTTGGGTGTGGTGGAACACACCTGTAATCCCAGTCCTTGGGAGGCTAAGACAAGAGGATCACAGGTTTGAAGACAGCCTTGGCAATTTAGCAGGGGGGAAAAAAAAGAACTTTAGTCCTCCATAGGAGATTCTGTGTTCTTACGAATCCAGTACACACACACATATATATATGTATATATATATATGATGTGTATATGTGTTTATATGTAGTGTAGGTTTAATATACATTATACATATATATTTGTCTTCTAATATTTTTCATTGAGGTATGGTTTACTTAGAGTGAAATGAAATGCACAAATCATAACTGTTAGAGTTTGTTTGTTTTGTGGTACTGGGGATTGAACTCAGGGGCATTCTACCTCCAAGCTATACCCCTGGCCCTATTTTCTATTCTTTATTTTGGAACAGGGTCTCACTAAGTTGCGGAGGGCCTCACTAAGTAGCTGAGGCTGGCCGTGAACCCGTATCCTCCAGTCTCAGCCTCCCGAATGCTGTGATTACAAGCGTGCGCCACCATGCCCGGCTCTCTGTTATAGTTTTGACAGTGCGTGCATGTTTTAAATGACACTGCGTCAAGCTCATCATCAGTTTTACTCCAAGAAAGTTCTCTTGTGTCCCTTCCCATGAAAACGCCATCCTCCCTGCCCCCCACTGGGTCCTGCCTCCAACACACCTGCAGAGGCAACTGCTTAACTCACCTCTGTTGCCTGTACCAGAAGTTTGGCTTGTTCCAGAAGTGCAGTTAAGTGAACTCATTTAGTGTGTCCTGATTTTGTTTTTGTTTTTGTGTGGTACTCAGGATTGAACCCAGGGGCACTCTACCTCTGAGCTACACCCTCAGCCCTATTTTTTTTTTCCTTTATTTATTTTTTATTTATTTATTTTTTTTGCGGTACTGGGGATTGGACTCAGGGGCATTCTACCTCCGAGCTACACCCCCAGCCCTATTTTTTTATTCTTTATTTTGAAACCAGGTCTCACTAAGTTGCAGTGCCTCACTAAGTAGCTGAGGCTGGCCGCGAACCCGGATCCTCTGGTCTCAGCCTCCCGAATGCTAGGATTACAAGCGTGCGCCACCACGCCCGGCTTTTTTTCCTTTATTTTGAAACCGGGTCTCACTAAGTTGCGGAGGGCCTCACTAGGTAGCTGAGGCTGGCCGCGAACCCGGATCCTCCAGTCTCAGCCTCCCAAATGCTGGGATTACAAGCGTGCACCACCACGCCTGGCTGAAGAGGTTTTCTGCTTTCCTCCTCTAATCCTGAGAGATCACATCTCTGTACATTGTCTCCACCTGTCACCTTGAAAGGTCGTGTCGTCTGGGGTCGCGCAGATGCCCTGAGCCGCTGTGGTTGAGAAGCGAGGTTCCTCCGCCAGCGGCCACCACAGTGTCTGCCGCGTGTGCTGGAAGAGGAGGTGAGAACAGCTTGATTTCCAGATTCTGGGTTGAGTTTGTTTCTATAATTGTTGGTGTCGCCGTCTTCTCGATTGTCATCTGGGCCCATCGGATCCACCAACAGACGAGAGACTAACTCTGACACCCGAAAATGTCACTCGTAATGGCACATTTCTGACACGGTGCCCGTGAGATTCGCTCCTTTCGATTTCATGAATCCTTTTGGAACACAAAGACAGATTGCTCCAAGGGTGAGCAGCGGCAGGAGGCGGGGAGGTCAGGAAGGGCTGAGCAGATGGGCGGAGAGGCCGCACGGCGCCTTTCTAGGCCTCTCTTGACTGCAGCGTTTACCATTGCTGTTCAGGTTTTGTTTCTTTTCTTTTTTTTCCTGGTACAGGGGATTGAACTCAGGGGCATTCTACCTCCGAGCTACACCCCCAGCCCTATTTTTTATTCTTTATTTTGAAATAGGGTCTCACTAAGTTGCGGAGGTGCCTCACTAGGTAGCTGAGGCTGGCCTTGAACCCGGATCCTCTGGTCTCAGCCTCCCAAATGCTGGGATTACAAGCGTGGGCCACCATGCCCGGCTTCTTTCTTTCTTTTCTTTTCTTTTCTTTTTTTTTTTTGGTATTGGCATGAACCTAAAGGTGTTCTACCTCTGGGCTACACCCCCAACCCTTTTTATTTTTTATTTTGAAACAGGGTCTCGCTGAGTTGCTGAGAGTCTCACTAGGTTGCTAAGGCTGGCATTGAATCTGTGATCTTGTCTCAGCCTCCAAAGTACTGGAATTAAAGGCCTGTGCCACCACACCTGGCTTTGAGTCCAGGGGTTTTTATTTGTTTGGTTTTCTTCATAATGTCTTTAGAGTTTCTCTTCTGAGTTTTTACCTCCTCTTAGCCCAGCCCTAGTTGCACCTGGACCAATTGCAGGTACCACTTAGCCAGTCCCCTTCCTTCTTCCACCTTCCCTTTCTGCACTGTGGAGAGAGAGGGCATGGTGGCACACGCTTGTACTTTCTGCACCTTCCACCTTCCCTTTCTGCACTGTGGAGAGAGAGGGCGTACTGGCGCACTCCCAGTACTTGGGAGTCTGAGACAGGAGGATTGCAAGTTCAAGGCCAGCCTCAGCAACTTAGAGAGGCCCTCTGCAACTTAGTGAGGCCCTGTTTCAAAATAAAAAATAAAATAGGACTAGGGGTGTAGCTCAGAGATAGACTACCCCTGGGTTAAATCTCTAGTACCACAAAAAATAAAATAAATGGAAACTGGCATTCATCTGGGTGCAGTAGTGCATACCTGTAATCCCAGGCTTGGGAAGCTGAGACAAGAGGATTGCAGGTTTGCGGCCAGCCTTGGCAACTTCGTGAGACTGTCAGCACCTTAGCAGGGGTGTAGCTTGGAAGTAGAATACCCCTGGGTTCAATCTCTGATACCAAAAGTTAATAAATAAATAAACAAAAATAAGCCAGGTGTGGTGGTGCACGCTTGTAATCCCAGTACTTGGGATGCTGAGACGCGGCCAGCCTCAGCTACCTAGTGAGGCCCTCTGCAACTTAGTGAGACCCTGTTTCAAAATAAAGAATAAAAAATAGGGCTGGGAGTGTAGCTCGGAGGTAGAATGCCCATGAGTTCAATCCCCAGTACCGCAAAATAAATAGATAAACAAACAAACAAACAAACAAAAATAAAAGAAGAATGTGGCCATTAGCCTTTGGTTCTGGCACGGGGATTGGGCATGGCCTATTTCAGCTGTGGGCATAATTTCCAGGCTCCATATCTTCCCTGTGGTAAATTCGTCCACAAGCAGGGCAGGGCCCTCCCTCCCTGAGAGCACCCCAGTGGAGGGAGAGAGGAATCCTGTTGATCCCAGAAGGCCCAGAGGTGGCTGCCGTTCTTCTCTGGCGATGTTATCAGCAATGCCGTAAGCCTGGGCACACTGCATGTGTGTTTGAAGCCAAGTCTGTTGCTTGTGTTATATTTTTTTCCCCTGGAAATTGTAAGGAAGTGGTCTTAAACGTGAGCTGGAGGGGCCTGGGGAGGTAGCACAGTGGTAGAGCATCCGTGTGGCATGGAGGAGGTCCTGGGTTCAATGCCCAGTACCGGCAGAGGAAAAAAAATTAAATACATCAACCCTATAGTTGGACACGGTGGCGCATGCCTATAACCCTAGTATTGGGGAGGCTGAGACAGGAGGATTGCAGTTGCAAGGCCAGCCTTGGCAACTTAGCAAGACCCTCAGCAACTTAGACCCTATTTCACAATAAAACATAAATGGGGGTTATAGCTCAGTGACAGGGCACCCCTGGGTTCAATTCCCCAGTACCACCACTGGAAAAAAAAAAAAAAGTGAGCTGGAGGGCAGGGGTGAGGGGTGTAGCTCAATGACAGAACATGTGCTTAGCATGTGTGAGGCCCTAGGTTTGATACACACACACACACACACACACACACACACACACACACACACACAGTGAGCTGGGCATTTTTACCTCTCTGTGACGCTCTCAGAATCACAGAACCAACAGGACTGAAGCCCAGGGAGCCCCACAGCACAGTGCCCCCATGGCGTTGTGACAGCAGCAGGTCAGTGGTCAGGTGGGGACTGCTCCACCGGGCACCGTGTCCTCCTGGATCAGGGCCTGGTACTGCTGCGGTGCTCCTGGTTTGGGCTCTCTCCGTAAGTAGGCAGTGGGCCCCTTAAGGGGACCGTGCCTTCTGTCCTCCTAGGGCTGGCAAAGTGACCCAGGAACCCTTGCTGGAGCCCCGCTGCTGCCTCAGGGTTAATTCACCCTCCCGGGAGTGGAGCAACTCGCTGCAGACTTCTGTTGAAACAGAGTTTCACTAAGCTGCTGAGGCTCCGCAGACCTTCTGTCTCAGCCTCTTGGCAGGCATGCGCCACCACGGCTGGCACTATTTTCTTTACTTGTAAAAAACTTTTATCACGACTGTAAATTGAAAACCAGTTTCACTTGGTGTTAACCCAAAGTAACATTGAAATAGTAAGAATTAAAATTAATAAATAAGCCGGGCGTGGTGGCGTATGCTTGTAATCCCAGTGCTTGGGAGGCTGAGACCGGAGGATCCGGGTTTGAGGCCAGCCTCAGCTACTTAGTGAGGCCCTCTGCAACTTAGTGAGTCCCTGTTTCAAAATAAAGAATAAAAAATAGGGCTGGGGGGTGTAGGTTGGAGGTAGAATATCCCTGGGCTCAATCCCCAGTACTGCAAAATAAAATAAATAAATATTTAACAGTCAAATTAATAAATAAAGCAGAATCAAATTGAGGCGATTCCAGCTTGACCTTGTCCCTTCCTCCCCAGGATGGCTGTCTCCTCTGCCACTCGCTCCACCTGGGTAGATTCTGCTCCTCCCCGGCTCAGACACCAGTTACTGGGGCAGAAGGGCCGTGGGCCACCGCTGAGTGTCTGGGCAGCCAGGGCCACGAGTATCGTTAGGGTTATCCTGACCCGATCTCTGGAGGTGCTGGAGCCTGTGGTCATTGCCATTTTTTTCTGGCAGGAATTTGCAGCTGCTACACCCCATGTTAGAGTGCCTGGGAAGGAAGGGGTGGGGACCCCGAGTGGCAGGGGGCAGGAGCAGCCCCCTGGCACAGAAGGCACCTGTGTGGGATGCTAAATTACAGCCATGTGCAGAAACCATGTGTACAGCCGTGTGCTAAAATATCAATGATTGACTAAGATTTACAGCCTATCAATGGAAAACGAGCGTGTATGTGATGAAGCTTCATAATGAGTTGGATTCCATGTACCGCGCGTCTCCTGAGAGAGGGTCTGTCTCCTCGTCAATTGCACATCTGTGGTCTGCGGCAGTATTAGCTGTTATCTGATGGAGTCCAACCGATACGCTTGCATTGCAATCCTTGTTTATTCCACTGTGCGAGCGCTCTTTCAAAGAACTGCTGGTTCTTAGCTTGACATTGTTTTCAATCCAGTGCGGGGAGATTTCTGAGCCTTTTTTTTTTTTTGTAGTACTGGGGATTGAACTCAGGGGCATTCTACCTCTGAGCTACACTCCCAGCCCTATTTTCTTATTCTTTATTTTGAAACAGGGTCTCCCTAAGTTGCAGAGGGCCTCACTAGGCAGCTGGGATATTTTTAATGCATGCTAAATAATTCACCAAGGAACACGTGAGTTGCGTCGTCGGTGACTACTTCACTTCCAACTCGGCGGCTTCCACCTAATTTTAACCTTGTCGCACCTTCCAGCACCATTTCTTGGCTAATGACTGCATGAAATCATCTCTGAGAGGAAAGCTAAAGACTTTTGCGTTACCTCTTGCCAGTTTCTGCTTTCAATCCACCCTTTGGTATTTGCAAAGGTCAGATGAGCTATTTCGGTGTTCGCGGCCCTGATTAATGGGAAATCCTGCGTTTCCATTGGCCCCCCAGGATGAAGGATTAGTGCCGCGGTGGCAGGCAGCATCTGTTGGAATGTCAGCTGCGCGGTGCTGGGAATTGGAGGAGTGACGGGCCTATGAGAAACGAGGAGGAGTGTGCTCCTCCAGCGAGAGCCCTCCGGACGAGTTCCTCTCGTTTGCAATCATGCAAACATCTCCAGGAGCATTTGTTCTCCTCCGTTAAGCCTTGTCGCTAAGAATTTAATATGGAGCGCACAAGCACCGCTTCCCTGGGAGGGCTGTGGGCTCTGTTCACAGGCTCCCCCCTTCCCCCATTTCCCTGCTAGAAGGCTTCTTAGCCCCCCGTCTGTCAGCATGTTTACGTTCAGCTTTTCACCCCTCCTTGTAGGAGATGTTGGTTTTATTCGAAGTTAAATAAAAATGGTTGTCTTGGCACAAAGATTTTCGCAAGAGAAGCAGGTGCACAGTGCTTTGGGGAGAAAAACGGAATACAGGAATCTCTCTCCCCACCCGAAAGCAGATGGTCTTTGCGCCTTCATCTTGTGACCTTTCTGTGCTTCTGAGACGCCAAATCTCTGATCCCACAGATCATAAATATTCTTCAGGTTCGCAGCCAGGGAGGTTGAGGGGAGCATCTAGCTGCAGGCGCTGTTTCCCACTTGTCTGCAACCTTTGAAGGAAACCGCTACAGCATCTTCCAGCGCTAAATTAGCCCACTGCAGCCGTGGGCTTTTCCGACAGGTGAAGGGCACCGGGCGAGGCTGCCTCGGCCAAGGTCGGCAAGGAGCCCTCCGCTCCTGGTCCTGCCGGCCGCTCTCCGGGCAGCCTCTCCCAGCGGACGCTGCGTGCCAGGCACCGTGACGATTGGCTCAGCCCCTGTCTGCCTGCCCAGGGGCCTCATTATTTATGTCACTAGTAGTGATTAGAGCCACCTGGCGCTGGTCACCAAGCCTGCTGTCTGTCCCCGCCCTGGTGCCCACCTTCTCATCAGGAGGCAGCGCCAGCAGCACGGCGTGGGGGTGCTCGGATAACAGGCCTGCGCACTGAGCCAGGCACAATGAGGACACCTTCACAAAGGCGGCGGCGACATCTGAGCTGCTTTCCTGCAGGAGTTGACCAGGCGAGGGGGGGGGGGCAGGCTGGAAAGTGGACCGCAGAGAGAAGGCGCCTGTGTGGGGGAGGCGCCGGCCTCGGGCCCAGGTGTTCACTGGGTCACCTCTGCAGGGGAGGCGGAAGCAGGGCTGCTCAGAAACAGTGGCCTGAGGATCAAGACCCTGCACGTTATTTGGAGTTGAGTAGGGAGTTCTGTGAGAGTTGTTGTTTTTTTTCTGTCTTTTGGTTTTTTATGGTACTGGGGATAGAACCCATGGCATTGTACCTTCGAGCTATACCCCCACCCCCCATCAGGATCTCACTTAAGTTGCTGAGAGCCTTGTCAAATGGCTGAGGCTGGCTTTGAACCTGTGATTCTCCTGTATCAGCCTCCCAAGTACTGGGATTACAGGCATGCCTGGCTTTTTGTTGTTGTTGTTGTTTTGTTTTCTGGTGCTGAGGATTGAACCCAGGGTCATTTTACCTCTGAGCTACACTCCCAGCCATTTATTTATTTATTTACTTACTTATTTACTTATTTGTTTATGGAAATAGGGTCTCACTATGTTGCAGAGGGCCTCACCAAGTTGCTGAGGCTGGCCACAAACCTGCAATCCTCCTGTCTCAGCCTCCCAAGTACTAAAATTACAAGTGTGCACCACCATGCGTGGCCCTTTTATTTTTCATATTTGGAAACAGGGTCTCACTAGGTTGATGAGAGTCTCACTACTTGCTGAGGCTGTCCTCAAACCTGCGATCCTCCTGTCTCAGCCTCCCAAGTACAGGGATTACAGGCATGCGCCACCATGCCCGGCTTCCCTTTTTTTATTTTTGAAACAGGGTCTTGCTAAATTGCTGAGGGTCTCACTAAGTTGCCAAGGATGGCCTTGAATCTGTGATTCTCCTTGTCTCAGACTCCCAGTTACTGGAATTATAGGCATATGCCATGGGGCCAGGCTGAGATGAGATGGTTTTTTAAATTTTGCTTTTTATCTTTTATACAATGGAAATTTTCAAATGTAATCATGAGCTGGGAGAACGAGATAAGTTGGAACCACTGTGTGTCCAAGATTCTGCTTGAACAGCTCTCAGCATCTGGCCAATCCAGTCTTGCTTCGTTTAATCATCCTCCCTCCAAACCTGCACGCATTATTTTGAAGCCGATTCCAGGCGGCATATAATTTTCTCCATAAATACCTAAGTAGTGGTGGTACATGCCTGTGGGAGGCTGAGACAGGAGGATCACAGGTTTGAGACCGGCCTGGGAAATTTAGTGAGACCCTGTTTTAAAATAAAAAAATAAAAGTCAGCCAGGCATGGTGGCACATGCTTATAATCCCAGTACTTGGGAGGCTGAGACAAGAGGATTGCAGGTTGGAGACCAGCCTCACCAATTTAGGGAGACCCTGTTTCATAATAAAAAATAAAATTGGGTTGGGGGTATAGCTCAGAAGTAGAATGCCCCTGGGTTCAATCTCCCAGTAGCACAACAAATAAATAAATAAATAAATAAATAAATAAATAAATAAATAAATAAATAAATAAATAAATAAAGCTGGGCATGGTGGTGCATGCCTGTAATCCAAGTACTTGAGGCTGAGGCAGGAGGAGTGCAAGTTTGAAATTAGCCTCAGCAACTCAGTGAGACCCTTAGCAACTTAGCGAGACCTTGTTTCAAAATAAAGAATAAAAAATAGAGCTAGGGGTGTAGCTCAGAGGTAGAATGTCCCTGGGTTCAATCCCCAGTTCCAAAAAAAAAAAAAAAAAAAAAAGAAGCAGTACTCGGGAGGCTGATTGGAGTTTCCAGGTTCGAGGCCAGCCTCCGCTACTTACTGAGGCCCTCTGCAACTTAGTGAGACTGTTTCAAAATAAAGAATAAAAAATAGGGCTGGGGGTATAGCTCGGAGGTAGAATGCCCCTGAGTTCAATCCCCAGTACCAAAAAAAAAAAAATAGGGCTAGAGGTGTAGCTCAGAGGCACTCTTCCTCTGAGCTCCACCCCCAGGCCAATTTGTTATTCTTTATTTTGAAACAGGGTCTTAAGTTGCAGAGGGCCTCACTATGTAGCTGAGGCTGGCTGCGATCCTGTGATCCTCCTGTCTCAGCCTCCCAAATACTGGGATTACCAGTGTGTACCACGGCACCTGGCTTACCCCAGCCCTTTTTATTTTTTATTTTGAAATAACGTCTCCCTACATTGCTAAGGCTGTCCTCGAACCCGAGATCTGCCTGTCTCCACCTCATGAGTACTGCAATAGCAGGTGTGTGCGACCACGCCCAGCTCATACTAAGCTCTTAATATGTGGTAGATGATATTACAAGCCATTTTAAAATATAGGTTATTTCTAATTGTCATGCCAATCCTGCACACTGTGTAGTTGGTTACTATCCTCTTTTGATGTGTGAAATGACGGAGTCTTAAACCCAAGGTTAGTGAACTTTCCTGAGGCCTTGGGCTAGTAAAGTGCAGAGTCAGGAGCTTGAGCCCACACCCCCAGCCCTATTTTTTATTATTTATTTTGAAACAGGGTCTCACTAAGTTGTGGAGAGCCTCACAACGTTGCTGAGGCTGGCTGTGAACCCAGATCCTCCAGTCTCAGCCTCCCAAGTACTGGGATTGCAAGCGTGCGCCACTATGCCCCGGCTTTTACTACGACTATGTATTGACCCTTGCTACACAGCCTGGTGAAAAAGAAAGAGCTGATCCTGGGGCAGGCAGACCAGGGTCATCTGGCCCCTGCCTCTGTCAGCTGTTTTAAGCCAGTTCCAGCTTTTTAGAAGCTCCTGATCTGGATGACAGATTTTCCTCCGACTCCTTCATCCTCATCTCCTGTCTGCTTCGTGCCGCTCATTTTAAAAGCTTGTCAGTGCTCATCGGCCCTGGAAATGGACAGAGGCAACCAACAGGATGAGGGTGAGAATTCCAATACAGAAAGTTCACGTCAGCCCTTTGTGCTAAGTTTTTGAGGGACAGAGGTGGAAACTCTTAAGGCAAAAGGAGGTTCATATGTTTTTTTTGTTTGTTTTGCAGTATTGAAAATTGAACCCAGGGGCATTCTACCTCTCAGCTATACCCCCAGCCCTAATTTTTTTTTTTTTTAACTTTTTGAAACAGGATCTTGTGTGAGCCGGATGTGATGTCACATGCTTGTAATCCCAGTACTTGGGAGACTGAGACAGGAGGATTGTAGGTTGTGGCCAGCTTCAGCAATTTAGCAAGACTCTCTTTCCAAGTGAAAAACAAATAAACAAACAAACAAACAAACAAACAAACAAAACAGGGCTGGGGATGTAGCTCAGAGGTAGAAAGCCCCCAGGTTCAATCCCCAGAACCCCTCCATACACAAATGAAACAGGTTCTCGATAAATTACCACGCACTGCTGGCCTTGAATGTGCAATCCTCTTCCGTCAGCCTTCTGTCCGCAGCTGGAGAGTCATATGTCATCCATCGGTGGAGTTTGTTTTCCATTCAGCCAAGATCCAGAGGAGCATTCAGTGCTTATCTATCCCTTTCAACAGTAAAATTTCCGGGCGTGGTGGCCCACGCTTGTAATCCCAGTCCTTGGGAGGCTGAGACAGGAGGATCCCAGGCTCGCAGCCAGCCTCAGCTACTTAGTGAGGCCCTCTGCAACTTAGTGAGACCTTGTTTCCAAATAAAGAATAAAAAATAGGGCTGGGTTAAAAAATGGGGATCAGAGGTAGAATGCCCCTGGGTTCAGTCTCCAGTACCTCAAAAAAAAAATTGCTAAGAATGGAAAATTGCAAAGCCCAAAATC
This sequence comes from Graphiurus murinus, assembly GCA_004027655.1. Classification (NCBI taxonomy): domain Eukaryota; kingdom Metazoa; phylum Chordata; class Mammalia; order Rodentia; family Gliridae; genus Graphiurus; species Graphiurus murinus. Next base: position 5,079 of record PVLC010026452.1, on the reverse strand, counting down.
ACAGCCCAGCCCGACCAGCTCTCTGGCTACCCTGGCTTGAGGTCCCCCAGCACTGCCCCTGGGGGTAAGCAGGATAGAGACCCTCACGGAGGGCTGAAGAATCGCAGATGGAACGATGGCGCTGGCGTGGAATCCCTGTTCTAAAGGACGTGGTGTAGCTCTGGTTTAAGGGGTCAGCACCACCACCCCACCCCACTGCCTGGCTTTTTCCTGTGTGCTTCATTCCCATGGTGCAGTGAGGTTCTTTGTCATCCAGCTTTGTAGACAAGGATGCCAAGCAGGGAAGGGAGTTATCCGAGGTCATCTGAGGGCAGAGCCAGAACAGGGGATGTCATCCTTAGACTGTGACCATCCCTCTTCCTGCACCCCCTACAGGCCTCCAGAACTCGCTCTTTAGCTGTACCCATCGGTTGCTTGAGGAGCAGAAGGAGCTGGATGGGGGGCTGCAGGGGAGCCTCTGCAGAGAGAAGAGCAAGCACAGAAGGCTTGCTTCTGAGACAGCTTTCATCTGTTTACTGGAGAGACAACTTCGTCTCTGGATGCAGGTGTGTGTTGGCTGTTATCTTGGGCAGCCATCTTTTTTTTTCTTTTTCTTTTTCTTTTTTGCAGTACTGGAGATTGAACCTAGGGGCATTCTACCGCTGAGCTACACCCCCAGTCCTATTTTTTATTCTTTTTTTTTTTTTTTTTTTTGCGGTACTGGGGATTGAACTCAGGGGCATTCTACCTCTGAGCTACACCCCCAGCCCTATTTTTTTTTTATTCTTTATTTTGAAACCAGGTCTCACTAAGTTGTAGAGTGCCTCACTAGGTAGCTGAGGCTGGCCGTGAACCTGGATCCTTCGGTTTCAGCCTCCCAAATGCTGGGATTACAAGCGTGCGCCACCACGCCCGGCTCTATTTTTTATTCTTTATTTTGAAACAGGGTCTCACTAAGTTGCGGAGGGCCTCACTAAGTAGCTGAGGCTGGTCGCGAACCTGGATCCTCCTGTCTCAGTCTCCCAAGTACTAAGATTACAAGTGTGCACCACTATGCCCAGCTTGGCAGCCAACTTCAGTAGTGTAGTTTCCTGAAGTTAAGACACGCAATCCAGCCAGGTGTGGTGGCACATGCCTGTAATCCCAGTGCCTGGGAGGTGGAAACAGGAGGACTGCAGGTTCAAGGCTAGCCTCAGCAACTCAGCAAGACCCTGTTCCAGAATAAAAATAAAAAGGGCTGAAGGTGTAACTTGGAGGTAGAACACCCCTGGGCTCAATCCTCCGTACCAAAAAATTATTAAATACAACAGGGAAACAGATTTTAGTAGAAGATCAATAATCCCAAAGGTATAGCTCTTACACATATGATTTACAAGCTCCGTGGAGAAGCCTCCCTTTGGGTAGGAATGCAAAACCCATCACCTCATTGTTAGGACAACAATCTAGCTTTCCTGGGATCCAGCCAGGGAAAATTTATGAGACTGACCCCCACACTTGGCTAGCTACAGCGTTGGGCTATAATCCAGAATCCTTATTATGGAAAGCAGTTCAAATTGTCCCCTCTGAAGCCCTGTGGCTAGTGACTTGAATTAGTGAGGTCATGCGGACGGCAGCTGTGGAGACCAGCCTTTAATTAGGAGGAGAACTCGCCTCAAACTTCATGATGATGCATTTTGAAGCGCCTCAAGTGCTTTTCTTTTGCGGTACTAGGGATTGCACTCAGGGGCATTCTACCTCCAAGCTACACCCCCAGCCCTATTTTTTATTCTTTATTTTGAAACACGGTCTCATTAAGTTGCTAAGGGCCTCACTAAGTAGCTGAGGCTGGCAGCAAACCTGGATCCTCTGGTTTCAGCCTCTCAAATACTGGGATTACAAGTGTCCACCACACCTAGCTTAAGTGCTTTTTTCCCCCTCCTTCCTTTGGTCTCCTCTTTGTTCATAGTCACAGTTCCTTTTTTCCCTCAAAGCCTTCCTTCTAGCCAGGCACGGTGGTACACACCTGTCACCCCAGTACTCAGGAGGCTGAGACAGGAGGATTGCAGGTTTGAGGTCAGCCTCAGCAACTTAGTGAGACACTGTTTCAAAATAAAAAAAATAAGCTGGAGACAGGCTTGGTGGCCCACGCTTATAATCCCAGTACTTGGGAGGCTGAGACCGGAGGATTGAGGTTCACGGCTAGCCTCAGCTACTTAGTGAGGCCTTCTGCAAGTTAGTGAGACTCTGTTTCAAAATAAAGAATAAAAAATAAGCCGGGCGTGGTGGCGCATGCTTGTAATCCCAGCATTCGGGAGGCTGAGACCGGAGGATCCCGGTTCGAGGCCAGCCTCAGCTACCTAGTGAGGCACTCCGCAACTTAGTGAGACTCGGTTTCAAAATAAAGAATAAAAAATAGGGCTGGGGGTGTAGCTTGGAGGTAGAATGCCCCTGAGTTCAATCCCCAGTACCGCAAAAAAAAAAAAAAAAAAGAATAAAAAATAGGGTGTAGCTCAGAGGTAGAATGCCCCTGGGTTCCATCCCCAGTACTGCAAAAAAATAAATAAATAAAAAGGTCTGGGGGATGCTGGGCATGGTGGCACATGCCTATAAAAATAGGGCTGGGGCCAGGCATGGTGGTGCACACTTGTAATCCCAGTACTTGGGAGGCTGAGACAGGAGAATCCAGGTTCACAGCCAGCCTCAGCTACTTAGTGAGGCTCTCTGCAACTTAGTGAGACCATGTTTCAAAATAAGGAATAAAAAAATAGGACTGGGGGTGAATCTCAGAGGTAGAATGCCCCTGGGTTCAATCCCCAGTACCACACACACACACACACAAAATGCTCTCAACTGGGCATGGTGGTACATGCCTGTATCCAGTACTTTGGAGGCTGAGACAGGAGGACCATAGGTTCAAAGCCAGCCTCAGCAACTTAGTGAGATGCTGTTTCTTTTTTCTTTCTTTCCTTTTTTTTTTTCCTTTGTAGTACTGGGGATTGAACCCAGGGGCATTCTACCTCTGAGATTCACCCCCAGCCCCATTTTATTTTATTTTTATTTTGAAACAGGATCTTGCTAGGTTGACTAGAGTCTCACTCCTTGCTGAGGCTGTCCTAGAACCTGCAATCCTCCTATCTCAGCCTCCCAAGTACTGGGATTACAGACCTGCACCACAATGCTTGGCCGAGACACTCTTTCTAAATAAAAAATAAAATTGGGCTAAGGGGTGTAGCTTGGAGGTAGAATACCTCTAGGTTCAATCCCCAGGACCACAAAAATAAATAAAATAAAATAGGGTCTCGCTAAGTTGCTGAGGGTCTCACTACGTTGCCCAGGATGGCCTTGAGCCTGCAATCCTCCTGTCTCAGCCTGCAAGTATTGGGATTAAAGGCATGTGTCGCCACACCCAGGTTCAGGTTCAGTTTTGACGAGGGTCCTTCACAGGAGGTGTGCTTTTATGGCAGGGGGCACATACTACCCACTGGTCCTTCTCTTTGCAGTATTAGCTGCCACTGATGGTCAGTGCCTGGGTCATTGATCTGTTAGAAGTTGTAAAGCGGTTACCCAACGAGATTTTAATTACCTACAGGGCCTGTTTCTCATGGTTCCTCTCCTAGGGCTAGGCACCCAAAAGGCCTCAGTAAGTATTAGCGGTAATTAATGAATGCTTGCCTTTTGTTTTTTGGTGCTGGGTATGGGACCTGGGGCCTTGTGCATGCTAAGCAGGTACTGCACCGCCGAGCCCCAGCCCTGCTCTGCCCCTCCAGAAGAGGAATGAAACTGCCCTGGATCAGGGCTCCACCCTGGTCTCAGGCCCTTTCTGTCACTCAGCAGTGCAAGCTTCAGTTGTGGATTATTTGGACACTTGGCAGGGAGTCCAATGGGAAAAGCGCTGGGGGCGTCATGCAGCCCCAGGTGGGGGCTGTGTACTGAGAGCTGTCGCAAGTGCAGCCAGATGACCACAGCCAGCTGCTGGTCACAGCCCAGCTGGGAGGCCTCCAGCCAGCCGAGAGCACTCTGCACCTCTGCAAGCCAGGTATCAACCTCAACACGGAATGACAGGCGGTGCTCAAGCTGGAGAGTCCCAGCAGAAAAGGCTGGCCTGGCCCTGCAAGTCCTGTGAGGCCCAGAGGGAAGGCTCTTAGCAAATCCCCCACGGGCAGTCTGCGTGCCAGCGTTCTTAATTCTACCGTCTTCATCTTTTACCAGGGATCTGCATTTTAACCTGTTGTAGAGTGCTTGGGCTCTGGAGTCAGGCAGAAATGAATTGTAGCCCAGGTCCACTGCTTGATGTCTGTGTGAGTCTGGGCAGGTCAGATACCTTGTCTGAGCCTTACCTCTGCCATATATAAAAAGTGACAACAAAAAGTTTCTACCTAGCTGGGCATGATGGTGCATGCTGGTAATCCGAGCACTTGGGAGGCTGAGACAGGAGGATCACAAATTCAAGGCTAGCCTCAGCAACTTAACGAGACTCTCAGCAATTTAGCAAGACCTTGTTTCAAAATAAAAAATAAGCCAGGCGTAGTGGCACACTCCTGTAATCCTAGTACTTGGGAGGCTGAGACAAGAGGATCACAGGTTCAAGGACATCCTCAGCAAGTAGGGAGACTCTTAGCAACCTAGTGAGACCCTATTTAAAAAAAAACAATAGCCGGGTGTGGTGGTGCATGCTTGTAATCCCAGCATTTGGGAGGCTGAGACCAGAGGATCCAGGTTCATGGCCAGCCTCAGCTACCTAGTGAGACCCTGTTTCAAAATAAAGAATAGAGCCGGGCGTGGTGGCTCACGCTTGTAATCCCAGCATTCGGGAGGCTGAAACCGGAGGATCCATGTTCGAGGCCAGCCTCAGCTACCTAGTGAGGCACTCCGAAACTTAGCGAGACCCGGTTTCAAAATAAAGAATAAAAAATAGGGCTGGGGAGCCGGGCGTGGTGGCGCACGCTTGTAATCCCAGCATTCGGGAGGCTGAGACCAGAGGATCCGGGTTCGCGGCCAGCCTCAGCTACCTAGTGAGGCACTCCGCAACTTAGTGAGACTCGGTTTCAAAATAAAGAATAAAAAAAATAGGGCTGGGGGTATAGCTCGGAGGTAGAATGCCCCTGAGTTCAATCCCCAGTA